>LOJH01021553.1:10943-27966 GCA_001685095.1 Ellobius talpinus
GTGTGTGTGTGTGTGTGTGTGTGTGTGTGTGTGTGTGTGTGTGTGTGTTCATGCTCTCCTCCATTAATACCTCAGGAAAAACTCCAGAGTTACCGAGGGACACATTGCTTAGTTGATTTCAGACCCCATCAAATAAACAATCAAGATTAACCATACAGGGCCATTCCTCGATTAGTTGACTCCTGGTGCATTGTGGTGGATACTCATCCATTGCTTTCTATAGTTCTTAGTGTCTTCCTCAGATACATATTTCTATAACCCAAAAGCTATGTCTCCAACAGCAATTGCTCTAAGTACTTAGAAAAAGCATTAGCCCCTTTGTATTAAGAGAAAACTGGGCTCTACAGGCCTTTCACAACCTGAGCAGGGACAATATTCCAGCTCAGGCTAGCACTACTTCTTCCAACAGAGCTCTCGGTATATTTGTGGATTTTCTGTGAGTTTGCTTTGAGTTCACTCTGTGTGTCAAAGGTCATACCAACAATTCTTTTTTGAGTCTGGTATTTCTTTGCAGCCTTAATTACTACTATTTCAGGCACAGCTATGGGACTGGAGCTCTCAGTTCCATAGAATCCCATTTTACAGCGGAGAGGATGCCTTGATTCTTTCCAACATCCTAACAAGGTATGGGAAACAAACTCTCCATTTGATCTCTACCTTGAGGGCAATGTCCTTGATTTTTGCTGCCAAGAGTTACCTTAATTTTAGAGTTGTTTTCTGCTTGGAGAATCTGGCTAGGGGAAATTATTTTTCAGACTAGTGAGCACCTGCATTTCTGGGCTATGCTTCCTCTCAGTTCTGTTTGCAAATTTATTGGTTCTTGCTTGCATTTATCTCTCTTTTATAATACCTGCTCACAGATAGCTAAAAGCAAAGAATATACTGGTAATTCAAAGTTGAAAAAGCATAACAGTTGTATTCCTTATTTTCCAAGTTACCATTTTTCCTGGTTTGCATCTTGGTTGCTGTGATAAAACATTCCATCCAAAAACAATTTGGGGAGAAAAGGTTTTATTCAATCTTACATATCCAAGTGATAGTTCATTACTGAGATAAGGTAGAACAGGAGCTTAAGGTGGGACCCGAAGCAGAGACCATGGAGGAACAATGCTTACAGGTGTATACAGCCCAGGTCTATCTGCCTAGAAATGGTATTGCCCAAAGTGGGCTAGCATTTGCTATATCACATTCCCCCCTACACACATACCACCAAAATACTTTATAGGCATGAACATAAATCATTCTGATGAAGGTAATTTCTCAGCTGAGGTTCCCTCTTCTCAGGTGTGTCAACTTGACAACCAAGATGAGTTATCACTCTATTGATGACTTATAATGTATTGTGTTTACATAAGAAGGCAACTTTTTCTCTAGACACATACTTTCAAAACTTTTTAGTTTGAAAACATTTTTCTTACATTTTATTCTATGTTTGCGTGTGTTGGGGGATGGCGTATTCACACACCATGGCTCACATGTGGAAGTCAGATGACAACATGGACGAGTCAGTTCTCTCCTTCCATTCTGTGGATCCTGGTATCAAGCATAGAGGATCAGACTTGATGGCTACTGCTTTTACCCACAGTGACATCTCAATGGCCCTGTTCATTGTCACTGCCTCACCTCCGTGCACATCCAAGTCCAAAGCTAATGATATAACTCTTTGCACCAATTTCTGTATTACTAGCTATTGTTATAATAAACTGTCTCTCAATGGCTTAAAAAAACTAACTGCTTATTATATTGTAAATAGAATCTAGAGGAAGAGGGTTATGGGGTTGTTGTTAATATCTACTTCAAAGATTAAGTCTTTTTGCTTTGGAATTATAGATAAACCTTTTGCTTTGTTGAATAATGAGGCTATATTCTCACACATTTGAACAATTGCTTTAATAAGAGTGAACTACTTTCTTTCTAAAGAAAAAACAATAAAGACAGGTTTTTAAATCTGCAAAAAATCAGTACATTAAGGAGCCATACTTTAAAAGTTGCAAATCTAATTTGGAAACAACTCATATTTCTGCAGCTCTTACTTCCAAGTGTGGAGAACGGAGCAGGGCAGGTGGATAGGGAAAAGCTCTTTATTGGCAAAGTTGCTTTAGGAACTATCAACCTTTCTTTGCAGGTTCAGGGGAGAAACAGCTTTGAAGGCAGTGGACTACAGCCTTTGGAGAGATCTCTGCGTGATACAGGGGCTGAGAATGCAGAAACTGGACAAGGTTCAAAAAGCTGCAGGACAGCACGACCTGAAGACCTGAGGACTCTGGGAGATGGGAGATGCGAGTAATGGAATGCAAGCTGGAAGCTCTGTTCTTTAGCACTCTGTGAAAGCAACAGGAAAGGGTGGGACTCCTAGTGGCAACAAGAACGAGTTTAACCTTAATGTTTCAAATAAAAAAATCTCTCCCTACGTATTAACTTTTAAAACAGGTGTGTGGGTGTGTGTGTATGCATATACATGTAAATGCCATGGCCCAAGGCACACATGGAGGTCAGAGAATAACTTGGGAGGGTGGAGTTAATGCTCTCTTTCAACTATGTAGGTCATGGGGATTGAACTCAGGTCATCAGTCCTGGCAGCAAGCCTATACATTAACTGTATAAATATAAATATGAATCAGTTAATATTTGTGTACCTTGACATGTTTTTGCCAATGCTGGTGGAATAACTCATGTGCTCCATTGCTTATAGTTTTGTTATTAGCCAGGAAAGGTTAACTACTGCAGCAAAACCCCTAAAGCTTAGTGGTTAACAATTCCATCATAGCCTAGGGGGGATGGGAGGGCAGGCCCACTGCTCTGGAACTTTTCATCTTACAGCTACCCCTAGTATAGCTCCTTGTAGTTTCCTCAGTGCATTTGCTAGTTGATGAGAAGGCTGTGGTGGTTTGAAAACCACTGCATATTCTAGGCGATCTTTTTGGGTACACATCTCTTATTTTATTTTATTTTTATACTTTATTGTTTTAATTGAGTTATACATTTCTCCCCACTCCCCTTCCTTTCTCCTCTCTCCTTTCAAACATCTCCTATTCATGCTTGTGGAGGTGGGGCCACATTTTCTGCCCTTTGAGTGTGGATACCCCCAGTGACTCCCTGCTAATGGTAAAGAGTGGAAACTCGGTCTTCTGAGACTTTGTCATAAAGGTTTCCTTATTATTCTTTCTCTGTGCCCTTCACCTCCTTCTCATGTTTTTTTTTGAGGAAAGTCCCTCTGACATGCAACAAAAACTTTTAAGGCAGCGGACTTAAGTCTCTGTGGTGGACAACTGAGGTCTTGACTGCTAGCAAGTAAATGAAGTCTTTCCTCAGTAGGAGGTCTTCCGGCCTCACTTGAACCTTCAGATGACTGAAACTTTAAAGCATGGCTTGACTGAAACCTCATGATGGCCTCTGGGTCAAAACCACCCAGAAATGCCCTCTCAATTTCTGACTCTCCAAAATTGGGTAGGTTAATAAATGTTCACTGTTTAAAGCTGTTAAATTGTAGGGTAATTTTATAGTAATTAATAACTCATTATATATATATATCTCATATATATGATGACAAAGAGTTATATTTGGTATTTATAATGAACGACTTAGAGTAGCTGCAGCAAGCTGCTAAAACTCTTAATGAGATCTCATCATTGTATAGTATCTTCCATTAATCATCACAGCAACAAGTGGTCCAGCTTTCCATTAGTGTAATAATCCATGAGATAACTCACTGTTTCAGCTCACAGGTTTTGAGGTTTCAAGTTCATGACTGATTGGTGCTGTGGGTTTGATTCTATGGCAAAGCATTATGGTGCAAGTGTGCAGTAGAGTAAACTACCCTCCTCATGTCCAGGAAGCAAAGGAGAGAAAGAAGATGACACAGCCATCCCATAATCCACTTTAGAATACAGCCCAGTCCTGGCACTTCCACTAGGTCCTACCACTCAGCGGTTCTACCAACCTCTCAATAATGCCATCCTTGGGACCAAGTTGAGAATGCATGGAGCATTGGGGGATATTCAGTATCCAAACTATAGCAAGTGAGGTAGGTGCACTTACCAGTTTTACAGTGGGGAAAGTCAGCCACAGAGACGTTTGGGAGCACACACAAAGGGTCACAGACAGCTCTGTACACCACAAGTTCAGCTCCCTAACCTAAACCAATAATTTTCCAAGGGTAGCCTTAGGCCTCTGACCTGTAGACAGGGAGAGTGGGGTGCTGGACAGAGCTGGGAATGCTTTTAGTTGGTGATGTGGGAGGAGCTCTCATTGCTGTTGGTGTGGGTGAAGCCAGAACCTGAAATGCTCTACATGGGTGGGGATAAAATGGAGATATTGGGTGTTGTAGGCTCAGATAGGCATGATAGTAGTTACAGGCCTGGCAGGAAGACACAAGTGCCATAGAAAATTTCCATTTGATCAAAATCCTGTTTATTTCCTTTGGCACACTTCTCAGTGGAGATGCTTCAGTTTATTCTATATACTAAATAGATACTATATACCTTGCTGTATGGCAATCTTGAATGATGCAATATGTGGTAAATATCTTGGGTATTCTGGGCTACAAGCACAGTTTTGGGATATGGTATAACAAGACTTTATTTTCTAGAGACACACATATTTTATTTATTATTGTAATCCAAGTACATAGTGCAATATCTTGCATGGGGGTGATTATATAACATCGTTTCTGTTGACGGCACAGATGAACAAATGGGTAGAATTTCTTCATTCTTCATAGGAAGATGAGCTAGGACATGATGTGCAGCCTTGTGATCATCCCTCTTCTCTGGGCACTGGTGAAGAGTTCACCAAGTACTTTTCTCACGCAGTATCTCACGCTGGTACCCCATCAGGACATTGGCACTGCCTGTGCCTGGAGCAGTGGGAGGCAACCCTTCTTAAAGTACTTTGTCCGATTCAGCATTTGAAACAGATCTAACAAACTCGGAGAGTGTTCAGAGGAGAACAATAAAAATTGATTGAACAGACCTTCTAAAGACAGTCTAGGCAGACTGGGATTATTTTAGCTAGTGCTGCCAGATGAAGGGGTATAATAATTTTTCAAGACACTAAAAAAAATCTTATAAGACTTGTGGTTATCAGTGGGTTATTTTCATGGATGACAGCAAAAGAGGCATTTCCAGCACTTTCCTCCTTGACAGTAACAAGAAACGCTCTCTGCCCGTGAAGTAACCATAGCCCATTTGCCCTCTGAACATGTCCCATCACATTAGGGCATTCTCTGAAGAACGCTGGGCTCTCAGGTACTGTCAAGTCATGGGGCGATTTAGAGAAGAGACATTTTAATTAAGTCAAAGATTAAGACATATCCATTCCTTGACCTTGAAGTTTGAAAGCTGAAGGTCAGGAACACAATTAACCATGGGCCCTGGAGACACCAAAAGCCTCTACTCCCCTTCCATGTTCTCCTCCCCCTCATATCTAACTCGTTAACATCTGCTGAAGTTTGTAACTTATGAATAAATGGCACACTCCTTTTACTTTTGCTCAATTATGTCCTAATACTTATGGTTAAGGGAAGGCATCATAGTACAGCAAGAGCTTGGAATTAGAACTTCTGCTGATAATTCTGTCATTTCTTGCCTGAGCCTGGGAGGTATCTTACATGAATGCCACAGAGCTAATTAACTTCTAGATATGGACAAATACTTTCCATGTGTCTGCAATTGTCTTAAGTACTGGAAAAGCATACTGGTGAAGTGTATAAATGTGGCCCTTGCCAACACAAAGCATAAACATAAGGCTTACAGGCCAACTGGACATACAGGCAAATCAATAGGCAAATGCATTATAGTAAGATATGCATTGTAAACAATTATAGGAGAAAAAAAATCTAACCAGAGTTATGGTCAAGTAAATCTTTTTGGATGGTGGGATACCCAAGTCGTCTGTGGAAGATGAGCAAACATTATCAATTATCATTCGTTCCTTCTTTGGTCACAGTGTTAATCAAGTTTCTCATCCTTTGGGAATACACGTCAACCAAGCAAGGCACACTGCAGCATGTGGGCCCCCTATGGCTGAGGACATCTGTGAATGAGTCTTAGTCTTACTACAACATTGTAGAAATTTTTTGTTCGTTTGTAAATTGATCCCATGATTCTTAAATGTGAACTTTGAATGTGAGAACATTGTGTGACAATGTGAAAACGCTGAATGCCTCTGGACCCTGCTAGGCCCCCGTGCCCTGTTCATTACTTTTCATCATATTAAAAAATTGCAGTTCAATAATCTGAATCAACACCTCCAAAGTTTAGTGTTGAGGAGAGTTTCTTGGTATAGTTAACCTAGATTAAATTAATGGTAGTAATCATAGGCAAAAATAGCTCTTTTGAAGCAATGTGTTGGTAAAGCATCTAGGCAGCCCGAGTGTTAATATATGTCTTCACTGTATAGAAAAGAACCTTTATCCCTCAAGCTAGATAGAGCTAAAGGCTCAGATAGAACATATTTTTTTCTGGTATTAGTGTGCATAATAATTTTTATCAGTCAGTTTTGTTTAATAATAATCAGGTACTAGTATGATTCAAAACTTTTTGGAATTAAATTAAAAATTATCAGTGCTAAATAATTAATTATAACAACCTGTATAGTGAACTGGCAAGAGTAGACTGTCCATCTAAGAGTGATTTTCCCTTCCTCGGCAGATAGCAAATATGTGAGAGTCAGTCCCCAGTGACTACATATGTGTGCTGGCCACAACCAGCAAAAGCAGGGCTGGCTATCTGGCCTAAGATGAGCCAATCTACTGTCATCTTAGGGATTTTTGAGTTGGGACAAGAAAGAAGGTGAATGAGTCTCTCTTTGTGTTGGCTGCTGCAGAATATAAATACTGGCCACTGTCAGTGGCCTTTTCTGTCTGCAATAGGAAGATGTGAAAACAGATTGGTCAAAATCCAAAATGGGACCGAGGGAAAGAGAGGAGAAAGAGGGATACCAGGAGAGAGAGTGGAGAAGGGAGAGAGGAGTGGAAGAAGAGAGGGGAAAGGAGGGAAGGGAAAGAAAGATACAAGGGAGGGAGGAACTAAACAGAAAGTTTGGTATTTACGGGTGTTCTACTCATTACTTTATACGGTAGTTATACCCATAGGGCCTGAAATTCCCCAAGGCCCAGTTATTCTCTGCCTCTGCTGTAGTTCAGTGAGAAAAATATTACTGTGCTGATCAGCTGTCCATTATTATGAGAAAAAAATTGAAAAAAATCAACTTATAATGGGGTTTTGGAAGTTCATGCTGCTTGGGGCTCGTGGTAAGACAGGTATTGCATAGCACAAAAAAAGAATTCAGCTCCTGTCCAGAAAGCAAAGAAGACAGAGGTGGATCTGGGGCCTCATAATCCCCTTCAATTCCCAAAGACCTATAGGCCTCCACGTATGGCCTCCCTTCTTAATGTGGTGCTGTTCTTCAGTGTCACACAGAGACCACGATTTAACACGTGGATCTTCGTGGGGGGGCTTAAACACCCAAATATAGCAATCAATGTTCTGTTGATAAATTCCTTTTTGTTTTTTGCCTGTCTTACTCCAAATTGGGCTTTTCTCTCCTGCACCCAAGAATCTTAGTCAGAGACAGGACAAACTGTATGGGTAGAATCTCTACTGCCCCCTTGTGGCTGATGGTTATGAAGCGGGGCATCACACTTGGGCCCTCCAGAGATGCATATAGATGCTAATGAATCACTTCGCTAGACTTTTTTCTTTATTTTTTAAATCCATAAAGCAGAAGTCTCACCGTGTGTTGTTAGGAATAAGTGATATATTCTGTATAAAGTAATGAGCAGAGCACCCGGCATGTAACTGCTCTTTAATGTTAGCAGTTGTTTTCAGTAAAAGTGAAACCTATAAACAGGGAAGAATTGCGCTTTCCCACTTAGGCAATGGATGAATAAGCCTTCCAGATACAAACGACTCCAATCCTGGTGTAAATAACTTGTGACACTCCTTCAGAAGAGACTTGGACCAGACAAGGGCAAATCATGATTGAATTTCTGCTTGTGACATAATGTGACACGCTCACAGTCTCTCACTATCCTTGAACAAAAATACAGTAGCAAATGAATCTTTCGCCACAAAGCAGCCTGCTATACTATGCCTTACTTCATTTTGGAATCCAGTAGACCCTCTCCAGGGGGTTTAATGACTTGATCTCTCCAAAGGAACTAATTTAACAATACAAGGTTGCCCCAAAGTTGCATTTATGTGCAAGAAAATGACTATAAAATCTTTCTTGCTCATAGCTCCTGTTTACTTTTCACAGTTTGAAGTAAAGAAAGCCGACTGTAGGAGGACTTTAACGTCGGCCAAATCTGTTTCTGGTCCTTCTTGCTTCCTTCTCCTTCCCTGTACTTGGCCTTAGCCAAAGGCTGAAGAGCCATTCTCTTCCTTGAAACCCATCTCTGCTCTTCCATTCCCAGATGCCCCTGCCCACCCCCAGGCTTAATGGAATACATAAGGGAATGCAATTGTTGAGAGTGGCTTTCGAATCAGATGTACCTGGATGTAGATTCCAGCTCCAAACGGGTGATAATGCTTATCTCGCTCATGAGAACAAATTGCTCAACAAATGAGAATCACTGATCATTCTTAAGAAGACTAATTTGTAATATGAAAAATGTGGAAGTAGTGGTTCTTGAGATGTGATCTGCCAATGGAAAACACATAGCACTCCCCTCAAAAGGAATAAGAGGTAATTTACTGAGCCAAATATAAGTGTCCATGACTCGGGCATTGATTCATGTTGACCTGATAACATGTTCCAATGTAGAAATGGTTACATGAATATATACAGTCATATGTGAAATCTACTCATAAGTCAAGATATTTTGAAAGTATGTTGGAATATCTGGTAGGTAGTTTATAGCAAGGCGGGGAAACTCTACTAAAGTTCTTAGATGTTATGTGACAATTTCCTTAGCTTTTGAGTTGATAGAAGCTAGTGGTCTCTTCATGTTGATAGAGGTTTTTGTTCTGCCCAGTCCCACAGCTGCCAGCCAGTCAGTCCCCCCAAAAATCACACAGAGGTCTACATTAATCATGAACTGACTGGCTCAGTATCTCAGGCTCTTCTTATTAACTAATTCTTATAACTTATATTAGCCCATATTTCTTGTCTATGTTAGCCACGTGGCTTTCTTGGCAAGGCAGTCACACCATGCTTCTTCTGAGGCTGGGTCACGACTGCAGACTGCGTTTTTTTCTTCCCATCATTCTCGTTGCCCCGCCTCTACTTCTTGCCTGGTCGCCCTGCCTCTACTTCCAGCCTGGCTACTGGCTAATCAGCATTTTATTAAAAATAATACAAGTGACAGGATANATTCTTATAACTTATATTAGCCCATATTTCTTGTCTATGTTAGCCACGTGGCTTTCTTGGCAAGGCAGTCACACCATGCTTCTTCTGAGGCTGGGTCACGACTGCAGACTGCGTTTTTTTCTTCCCATCATTCTCGTTGCCCCGCCTCTACTTCTTGCCTGGTCGCCCTGCCTCTACTTCCAGCCTGGCTACTGGCTAATCAGCATTTTATTAAAAATAATACAAGTGACAGGATAAAAGACCATTGTCCCAAAGCATGTTATTACATTCCAAAGGTTTTATTAGATAGTCAAAAGGATATTTGATCAAACAGAGAAGTGGGCAATGAATGCCTGCTATGGAGACTAAAGATACCTCAAGATAATTTGTCTCTGGATCTGAAACAACCTAACTCTGTACAATAAGGAAGAACTAATCAGTCAGTCTTGTAGAATCTTTAACATTGGGATGACTTTTGTATTTTCTGGGACTCTTTTTTTCCTAGTTCACAGGTCTTAGGATAACTTTAGTCATAATCACTTGGAGTTCCTATCAAAAATGGAGACCCTTAGGTCTCACTGCAAAGCAACAAGCCTCTGAGAATTAATAATTTAAAAATAATTTTCCTGATGATTCTCATACATTTGAAATGGAAAGAGTCACTAAGATTATACTTACACACTGGATATTTTCTTTTTCTGTCATTTTTGTGTTTTAGATCAGGACTGTGTCTCATGTATTGAAAAGCATCTAGAGAGTTTTTTTTCTGAGCTTCAGGGATGCCAAGTTTCCTGAGAATACACTATCCTCATGCCTAAGATCAGCCCTAAGGGCAATCCTCCCTCATTTGTTTGAGCCCTATCTTAGTGTTCTATTGCTGTGAAGAGACACCAGGACAAATGCAGCTTATAAAAGGAAGCATTTAACTGGGGGCTTGCCTACAGCTGCAGATGGCTAGCCCATGACCACAATGGTGGGGAGCATGGTTCTGAGAAGGTAGACATGGTGCTGGAGTAGTGGCTAAGAGTTTGCATCCCAAGCCACAAGCAGCAGGCAGAGAGAGAGACTGGGCCTGGTGTGGTCTTTTTAAACTTAAAAGTTCACCTTCAGTGACACACTTCCTCCAACAAGGCCACACCCACTTCAACAAGGCCATACCTACTAATCCTTCCCAAACAGTTTCACTCCCTGGTGACTAAGCATTCCGATATGTGAACCTGTGGGGGACATTCTTATTTAAGCCACCACAGCCCTCAACCTCTTAGTCCTATTGCTCAATTGTAGAAGGTCCTGATCTCTTTGGGGAATTTGGAATATGGGTGCTGTTTTGGATACAACAATGTTTGTGTTGCAAATGTCTGGCCCTGTAGCAGGTAGTTCTACACAATGAAGACATGCCCTGTTTCAGGCAGACAATATCATGTCCCTACTGAGGACCATGGCAAAGGGGAGTTTTTCTATCACTATTTACTCATGAAGGTTAGGACACATTCTCCAGGGTGTCTGGGAGCAAAGAACTCATGGGTTTGCTGTGCTATTGGGGGCCTATAGAAGTGTCTCCAGGTGGTCTTGTGTCAGTAGATTCCACCTGCATGTAAGGGCTTCCATTTGTGCCATCATGTTCAGGGGTAGAAATGCTTCCCCATCAGAGATAGGATATAAATGCTTGAATGGCAGGAGATGTTGCTGATAATCCAAGCTTTAGAGCTTTACTGGTTCACAGACACAGGGAATGCTGGGAAGTAATGGGAACTACAGAGTGCCAGCAGGGAAAACAAGACTTCTTCAGGAGCCTTCTGTGTAAGCATTTCTGGCCAATTTCTAAGAAGATACCATAGGAAAGACAACTGAATCTTCAGGATATCTGTATCTTGTGACTCCTCTTGACATTAGCAGCAAGTATTGGCTCAATCTGACATCTATAATTTTGCATGTGTTTTCTTAAAAGTTTCCCATTCTCCACACTGCATAAGCTTGACTCTTTAAAGCCCAGATCATCTTTTACTCCAACTGGATTCCTTTAGCTTTGTCGAAATAAGTCTGGGAAGCTTACTAGGTTGTCCCACAAACACAGAAGAGCCCGTGGTAGTAGTTTGGTACTAGAAGTGAGTTGAGGACTCTCCTTTCTCTGGCCACAGGTGTCCTGGCAGTCATCTACCTGTACATACTGTAGGTTCTAAGAACTCTCAGACTGAATCTGCCCAGATCAGATCAAAACTGGCAGAAGATAATATTCTTTATTCCTTTTTCCGAGAATAATTTAATTAAAACTAATTTCACACCTGCAGAAAAGTTGCCACAGCAGAACCATTCTCCAGAGTCCTCAGTTGACGATAGTGGCTTGGATTTGCTCTCAGACATGTGTTCTCTCCCATGCCTGCCCTCGGCCTGTTTTATCTTCTTTTCTCCTTCTGCTACAGAACTATGATTTGTTTTCAGGTCTTTCCAGTCTAGAAGAATTCCTTGTTTTTTTCCCACCTTCCATTTCTGGGGTGGTTTGAATGAGAATGCTGCTCATAGGCTCATGTATTTGTGTGCTCACTCCCCAGTTGGTGAACAATTTGAGAAGGGTTGGGCATATGTTCTTGTTGGAGATGTGTCACTGGGGGTAGACATGGAGGTTTCAAAAGTCACACACAAGGCTCAGTCTCTCTGCCTGGACCTTCAGATCAGGATCTAAATCTCTTAGATACTGCTCCACCACCATGCCTGTCTGTTTCCTGCCATGATGATAAAGGACTGATTCTCTAAAGTGGTAAGCAAGCTCGCAATTAAATGCTTTCTTTTAAAAATTTTGCCTTGGTTATGGCAACATAACCAAGACCGAATATAACAAAGACTGAAGATCTCAAGAGTTTTGAAGGATGCAACCCATTCACTTTGCCTCTTATTCCTGTATTATCAACTACAGACCACACATTCTTGGAAGAAACAACACTCTTCTCAGGACAGTTTGTTGGAGAACATTTTCTTGCCCTGTCCCACTACTGATAATTTGAATTTTTATCTATAAGCCATGCTGGTATCTGCCCAGTTATTTCACCAGTTTTCTTTTTGAACTTAATTAGAATTTTTGGGGAAATATTCCTAGATTATATCAGCATCCTAGGCTTCATTGATGGCTTCTAAAGAGTCATTCTTCACTTTTGTCATCTTGCCCACATTAATTAGCTGCCATTCGCTAAAAGATTTTATTAACATAGAGTCATTATTATAATATTCAAAGGACTGAAATTGTTACTTTAGTTATTTTATGCTCCATTTTTCTCTAATTTGAAAAGTGGGCATCTCTTCATCTCAAGTTTCCATCATAAATCTACATTTTCTTACTTCTTGGGACAAACAAATTTTGGAATCATTTTGCATTTTCTTTGTCTCAGCCTAGGAATGAGCTATTTGCACTGCCCCCAAACTCTCACCAAGTAGCATTTGTGACTAAGAATTTCATATAAGAACACAGTTAAGCTGCCAAATGTAGGCATAAACATACTAACAAAAATTAAAGTGTTAAAAATGTATAACAAAGGAAAGAGAGTAATGTTTCTATTGGCTGGAATAGTCTTAACGCAGTATGAGCATCTCCAAAGTACCCACTTACTGATCTGTGGTGTGGTAGCACTGGGAGGTCATGCAGAGCCTTTAACAGATGGGGCTCTGTGAGAGGTTCTTGGGTGACAGAAGGTACCGTTCTCTTAAAGTATCAAGGTGGTTCTCATGGAACCCTTCGGCAGTCCAGAGAGACTTGGTTGAGAAGGAGCAAGCCTACCTACTCAACTTTTTAGTTTCGTGTTTGAGAAATCATTCCTCCTCCTCTGTGTGCCTCCACCACGATGATGCCATCTGCTGCAAGCTCCGTCTCAGAGCCAAACCACTGCTGCTGCCTTGCTCATGAATTTCTGAAATGTGAGTTACACAAGCTTCTTTTCTTTATAAAGTGATCCAGCTCATGTATTTCATTACAGCAATGGATAAACAAACTAGTACGAGGTCCTTATTTCTTTTTGAATTATGTCATCAACTGACACATGTGCACATGTCTTAGCATTTCATTGCGCTTTAAGCCCTGTCAGCATTAACCAGCATCAGCTTACTAATTGCCTGACAGTGCTTGGCTGTCAATCTCTTGTTATAGCCTCATCAAAATCTCCTAAATTTAATAGGATGAACAGGCCGATCTAGTTTGCCGGTAGAGCAAAAGGAAGATTCTGGAAAAGACCTTTGTTTTGTGGATACCTCATAACATCACTCTTAAACTAGGGATGTTGGCCAGGGACAGAAATCTGCTGATTACAAGTTCTTCTGCTGTGGTTTCAGATGTTCTCACTGCTTCTTGTTGAGCCTCCTTGCCAGAATAATTAGCTTGCAAGCCGCGAACAGCAGTAAGGAGGGTGGAGGGGGTCATGAAGGAACAGTTACTTCCTGTGAGTGTTTGCTTTCCTGAAAAGATTTCAGGTTCTCCAAAGTTCGAGGCTATTTTTAAATGCTATCATTCTAATGAGAAGCAGGCTTTGCACCATGCAATGGTTGAGTTAGTATGGTAATTGCATTACAGGAAAGAGTCAAGGCGCTAGGTCCACAAAACTGACCTAAGACCCGTTTTTCTCTTTGCAACAGGGGTTGTCTTTAACAGCATCAGATTTTAAAGTGACAGCAACCCTTGGACCCATTTTCTGAGGTACAGATAAGTGAAGACTTTATAGACCCTGTGGTGGGTGTGACTAATTTTATATCTATGATAGTGGGGGATGTTGTTATCCAAAGAAAATTGTCAGTGCAAGTCAGGTAGAAATCCTATAGAAGACAAATGGGAAAAAAGTCAGCCCCTTTTGGTTTTCTAAGCAATAAACAAGATTATATTGTATTACTGGAAAGAAAATGAACTTAAATTTGAACTTTTAAATTAATTAATTGATTTGTTTTGTTGTTATCTTTTGAGACAGGTTCTTACAATGTAATCTTCACCGGCCTGGAACTTGCTACATAGACCAGGTTGCCCCCTGCCTGCCTCTGCCTATTCTGTGCTACCATGCCTACCTAAAATTTCCACTATTAAAAATATTCCTCTATAGAATACTGGGGACAAATACCAGAATCTCTAGACTCATGAAATAGATGTGTGGAGATAAAGCTATACCTGTCCTCATCATCTTCATTCCTAAAGGGAATTATGAACTTTGAGGAGACAAAGTAAACTATTCATAGGATCAAGCTCACTGAATTGAAATTGCTGTCTTCAGGTTATGAGTCTAAATGGGATGATGTTTAAAATTTAATGCCCTTAAGTATATTAGAATTGTGGAAAGGTTAGGAGAAATGCATCAAGGCATATATGCATGCAATGGTAGGTCCAAGGTGACACCAAGTCCTAGGCATAGCTAGATTTATGTGAAATGTGACTTGGATTAAGTAAAAAAGAGATGTGTTTAAGTGAAAGGTGTGTGTGTGTGTGTGTGTGTGTGTGTAAGAAAGAGAGACAGAGAGAATGAGAGAAAGAGAGAGAATTGAACCACCTGCAACTGAGACCTAAAATAACCAATTCATCCTTTGTTTCAGGAGTTCTTGTCACTGAAATAAGAAAAGTAACTTTTATAGAAAATAATTTCTAGAGGGGGGTCATTGATGTTATCGAGTATGGGCATGTGCTTCTTAGACATTTAAAACTGGTTTGTGGGAGGAATCTGGAAGAGTTTGGAGAGGCAGACTAGAGAAGCCCTAGAATGCTGGAAACAGAACTTAATGAGATGGTCTAGTGGGATCCAAAAAGGACCAGAAAACCAATAGATACCTGAGCAATAAAAACCACACCTATGATGCTTTAGATTGGAACAATGACTAGAAGCTATCCATGTTGCTTTCTGACAAAGAATTTCTGTACATCTTTGTCCAAAGTTTGAAAATTTGAGAGGTGCTTCACTTATAAGAAACGTAATAATTAATTTGGTAGTAGAGGTTCAGAGCACAGAATTCAAACAGTTCCATGGTTATTGCTAGCTGCTTGTAGTCAGATTTATAATGAGCATTAGGCACCAAAAGAAGAAAAGAATGATTTGGGCAAAAAAGGCCAGTCTTGCCAAATAAAGGAATGAACTGAAAGCTGTTGGCAAAGAGTGTGTATTTATTAAGAATAGTGTCATTAAAAAAGAAGCTAGGCACTTAGCACTTGGTAGGAGGAGAAAGTTGGAAATGTGCCTTGAGATCATGTTAGGAGCTGGACAACTCTGCCCATCCCAGGCACCAGGATATACAACTTTAAGTTCAGTTGAAATGCTTTTCTTTGATAAAAGAGGGTCATCAGGGCACCCTGTTCATACAGGTTCATCAGTGTTTTCTCATGTTCAGCCATTGAAGCTCTGAGAGGCTCCAGCAAATGGGGTTCAAGGAACCTGATTACTGCTCAAACTGATGGTAGTCTTGGTATCATCTACATAATGAGGGTTCTGGAAAAAATGTAGAACATAAGAGTTACAAAGTCTTAGAGTTTTGCATTGAGATGTTTAAGGCAAACGTGGGAGGCCAGGCAATATGTAGCAGGATCCCATCTTCTTGGAGCCCTGAGAAGAAGATGCATAAGATTTGAAGGTGGAGCTTAAACTGAACTATCAGATATAGCAGAACTGTGGCTCATCTACTCAGGAATGATGCAAGCAATGTGTGGAGCTTGCCTGAGAGGAAAACCATGTGAGATGCAAAGTTGTAGCTGTAACATCTCATTCATGGAAGCTCACATTAGGATCCATGCTCTGGGTGCTTGACGCAGAATACAGAAGTTAATATTTGCCTTGTTCTTTTCAATCTTCTCACTTTGCCGTTTCTCCACTCTGCTCTTATTCTTTGACACTGTATATTGGAAGCATGTATATTGGTGTTTATTCTTATGCGTATTTACAAAATTGCTTTGAGTTTCAAGGGAGACTTTGGAGTTGGCTATTGGATCTGTTAAAACTCTTTGACATGGACTGAATGCCTTTGAGGAGGCCAATGGTAGAATGTTTTGGTTTTTAGTGTCAAGTTGACAAAGCGTGGACCTATAATAGTTAATTTTCATTTTCAACTTGACTATATTTAGAAATACTAAGAAGATTTAATACATAACTCTGCACATGTCTATGAGGGCATTTCCAGAGAGGGTTAGCTGGGCAAAGGCTTTAAATATGAGCGGCAGCATTGTGTGGAGTTTGGGCCTGGACTTAAGGAAAGGGGGAAAGGGGAAACCCAGGCTGAGTAGAGGCATTTTCTTTTTCTCTGACTCCTGTTTTACCATCATGTGATATACTTTGCTCTGCCACACTCTCCTGACCATAATGGACCGAGTCCTCTGAGATCATGAAGTGAACCAAATCCTACCTCCTGTGTTTCTGTCTGGTACTTCTTGTTCACAACAAAGAGCAAGAAACTAGCAAAAATGCTAACTTATAATTGCACAATTATTAATCTTTTCAAATTCATATTTCATTAGGTTTCATAAGTCACAAACCAAAAGTTGGTTGGGACAAAACATAATTGAGGTTTAGAAGCTTAGACTGAAGCTACAACTATGAGAAAGTAGCTGGTTATTCTGATGGGAACAGTACCAGACATGAAGGACATTTAGCTAAACCAGGGAAATTCTACTGAGTAAATTTTTACTTCATTTATTAGTTGAATCTTGACCTTGAATTTGACCATTTTTCTTCCTTATCTTCTTTCCTTTCTTCTTCCCTTCCCTTCCCTTCCCTTCCCTTCCCTTCCC
>LOJH01021554.1:0-20256 GCA_001685095.1 Ellobius talpinus
GGGCCCCTGGTCTCCTACGTGCAGCCACCGCTGCTGCCCTCTATGTTCTACGTGGGCCTGTTTTTCGTCAATGTGCTGATCCTCTACTACGCCTTCCTCATGGAATACATCGTCCTCAACGTGGGCCTCGTCTTCCTGCCCGAGGACTTGGACCAGGCGCTGGTGGACCTCGGCGTACTCTCCGACCCTGGCTCTGGCCTCTATGATGCCGATTCGGAGCTCGACGTCTTTGATGGATATTTGGAGTAAGGTCCCCACACTTGCCCTCCACCATCCGCAACTCTTGGCCTGGGCCAGCTGTCCATATCATGCCACTGCCACTAGTTGGGGGCACCATCTGGACCGGAATGGGACCCCAGGAATAGGCCCGTAAGTGCCCTTGAGATGGGGATATATTGCGGGGGAGGGAGAAGGTGGTGTCCCCAGGGCAGACTCAAATCCTTTCCCCAAGCCTCTGATTTCTTCTCTGGGTCTAACTCGAATGCTAGGAATAGTGGAGTCTGGAGAGATTTCCCCCAATGAAAGGGACCCAGAATCTACATTATCGTTTGGGGTAATCTTGCAATTTACCCCCATGACTTTTGCAAAAAGATTTGAGGTGGAGCTGCCCCCCCTAGTATAAACCTGTCTTGTTGGTGACCTTGGGGTATGGGGAATTCTCCCTTGTCCTAGAAGGATAAACTGCTGTCTTAAGAGGCACTGGTCACTTTGGTTCTGTGACTTCCCGAGGGACTAGTTAAACTCAGGGACCTCAGGCCAAGGCCGGCAGAACAGAAACCTTCAGCACACAACACTGCACTTCCTTTTGGCAGTGGGTCTGCTGCTGTATTTGGAGTCAGGTTTCAGAGCTCCTGGGTTGATCCCTAGCTCAGATCTGCAGAGGTTGTCCATTTCATAGGTTGCCTCTATGGAACAGGCAGGCAGTTCTGAGCTGCAGCGGGCTTTGTCTGCAGTATTTGCAAGGCTTCCAGGGACGGTAGGATCAGCAGAAGGAACCACAGTATGGTTTGCACTAAAGACCTGCCTTTGAGCTTCTGCCAGAAGCTTTGTCGTAGCTAGAGGTAGAGTAATGTGAGTCCAGGGAGGAGTGAGACTGGCTAAGTCTCCCAAGCACAGGGGTCAGCTGGGCTGTGTGAGAGAGAACATTTGTGCTAGGCAAGCTGTTGGGTTCAGCTATAGGGCAGGCATTGCCTTATAGCTGGGTAATGCTGGAATTTGGCAGGGCACAGAGCCTGAGTGGCAATGAAGGGTCCTATGAAACTGGGGGGCAAAGGCTCCTTTTATATAACAGACACGAATGTCACTCACCCCAGGGAGGCTCCTGTGTTACCTGATTGCCAACTCTGCCATAAGAGGGTATCTTAGTTTGGGATACTATTCCAGAATACCATGGCTCAGACTGCAAACATCATTCTCATCGTTTTCCAAAGGGCACTAATCCTATGAGAGGGCTCCACCTTTGTGACCTAATCACCCCAACAGCGTCACTGCAGGCACAGGACTTCGATCCACCCTCATGACCTAATCACTCCCAACACCATCACTTCAGGATCAGGGTTCCGGTGGTGGAGTTTGGAGAACACTGTTGGTTGTAGAAATAATGCACAGTAAGCAGGAGCTATTTGGGGGCAAAGCAAGATATCTTTGAAGAGCTCTTTGGTTAAGGTTAGTGACATTGTCACAGAAGCCAAGCACAAGGCAGGGCATGTACCTGCTGCTCTGCTCCGCATTCCTTTCAGCCTGACAGCCATAGTTTCATTGAACAAATGACTATTTGTTGAGTACTTGGTGAGCAAAGACAGATGGAATCTGGCACACAGGCCTTTGATGAGGAACACGAGTGGGCACTCAGAAATGCAATGAGAAGTTTAGGGACTCTGCTGCTGTGTTTGCTGCTGTTTGCCCAGCGCCTGACCTCTGGCAGTTGCTCTCTGAGGAGTGACCACGAGAGCAGAGTCGGCATGGGCTGCTTTAGTTAGAGGGTCAGAGATGGCCTCTCTGAAGAGATGAAAATATGAGCTGAGCCCCAAATTGATAGAGCTAGCCAGAGAGCTCTGGAGAAAAGCAGTCTGAGCAGAGGGAATTGCTAATGCCCACACCTTGAGATAGGAGAGGGCTGACTCATTCAGCAGCTGGAAAAGAGGCTGAAGACACAGAAGCAAAAGAGGTCAGTGGTGGCCCTGAGATGCCATGGCCAAAAGCAGTTAACATCCGCTGATGGTCGTAGGAGGGCGTGACACAGTCCTTCTGTCTCATGTTCTCTGAAGGCGACTGGCAGCCATGAGCAGAATGCACTGAAGGGCAAGAGTAAGAGCAAGGAGGCCAGTGAGGAGAGTGCTAGCTGTCTGTGCAGCGGTGACAGGGGATTGGACAGGGTGAGGTTAGTGAGGAGGCTGCTAGCTGTCTGTGCAGCAGTGACAGGGGATTGGACAGGGTGAGGCCAGTGAGGAGGCTGCTAGCTGTCTGTGTAGCGGTGACAGGGGATTGGACAGGATGAGGCCAGTGAGGAGGCTGCTAGCTGTCTGTGCAGTGGTGACAGGGGATTGGACAGGGTGAGGCCAGTGAGGAGGCTGCTAGCTGTCTGTGCAGCGGTGACAGGGGACTGGACAGGGTGAGGCCAGTGAGGAGGCTGCTAGCTGTCTGTGCAGCGGTGACAGGGGATTGGACAGGGTGAGGTTAGTGAAGATGAAGAAACAAGCACGCACTGGGAACACCTAACAGAGGTGGGATCTCCGGGATCCATTCAGAACCGGAGTAGAGACCACGTGCCCCTCCTGGCTCTAGCTCCTCTGTGTGTCCACTCATGTGGTCATTCAACAAGCATTGGTCCTTCTTTTCCTCACAGAGTCTAGACTATGCCCGTGATCCTAAGCTGCACCTCTATCCCTGAGCCAAGTAGACTATCAGACAGTTGAACTTGGTGAAAAAATGTCTTATTTTATCTTCTTACTATATCAACAGAAACACTGCTGCTTCCAAATGAAAACATTGACATATTCTAAGCCGAAATCCAAAGCCCAAATGCTTTGACATATTTTTCAGCAAATGCGTTTGAGCAGAAACACCAAGAAACATTCCTTTGGGACTTTCTTGTCTGACCCTGGGGGTAGGGAGCATAAGGAATATAAAGGATCCCACATCCAGGGCTGGAGACTAATGAAACCCACACGCTATGCTATATGTCCCCCAATGCAAGCTAGAAGTCCTTGGTCCCAGGCCAGAAAGGCCAGACCCAAAGGATGCTGGAGGGGTGACTGATAGCAGCCTGGAGGACAGTGACCCAGCTTCGCTCCTGGCCCCTTCTATCAGCAGAGGAACCCCCGGGACCAGGCATGCTTTTTCCCACTCCTGCTCACATGACATGTTCTAACAAGCCAGGACAGGAAACTCTAACAAAGGGCATGGACACAGGACATGCCAGGCAGTGTCGGCATGAAGAAGGACGCCCACTTTTCCTCACTGGGTCCTTCTTGTCTTGTGTCTACACATGTAACTCAGCTTCTCATACCTTTATTGAGCACTTATTTGAGGAGTCAGTGTTGAGTCAGGGTTAAGAGTAACTCTAAATTCAGATCTTCTAGACTTAAGTTGCAGGCCTAGCCACAGTTTGGGAATGCCATTTAACTCCACATGTTAGTGGCCTCTTCTGTGACATAGGGGTAATAAAAATCTACCTTGTTGAGAGGACGAAGAGTTAGACCCCCTTGCATGGTAACTGGCCCATGAACAGCCTCTGTTACTGACAGGCAGGTGCAGTCTGGAACTAACTGCCTTCACCTGTCTTGTGCATTAATATTTATGGCCCATGGCTAGCAAAAGTACCAGCTGCATGAGCTCAGGGAACATGCCCATTGGTACACACACCTACCTCTGTCTCCCTGCCTTTCTGGGCCCTAGAGACTTTTCCTCATGCCCATAGTCCCCAGGGCACTGTTTCTGAAGTTCTGGAGAGCGGTTTCTAGAGTGTTCAGTGTGGCCCAGGGGAGTAGGGGATGGAGCTCCTTGCTTACTGGGAGAGAAGATTGGGTGCATGCCTGGGAGCCTTAGGTGTGTGTGTGTGGAGGGGGTGGTACTGACAGCTCGTCTGTTAGGTTAGAGAGGCAGCTTAGCCTGGTTGGTTATTTCAGAGTCCTAACGGGTGGTAGCTGTCTGCTGGACCTTCTGTGGCACCTGAGATGCAGTGGAAGAGGAATGGGGTTGTTGTCGAGTGTGTACAGCCTGGTAGAGTGTGACTGTGGAATAGGGGTGACTGACTCCTTCATCTGACTGACTGCTTTCTTGGCTTTCCCTGCCAGGCTGTAACCTGTGCTATCAGCAGAATACCCAGCTGAGCATGCCACTGTCCAATTAGGATGCCCGTTACTCCCATGGGGTCACCCATATACTCAGATTCCAGCTGTGGGAGACCCACAGGTAGCCTGTGGTGCTCGGTCAAGGTGAGGCCCAACAGGAAGGAGGCTATTGTGTAGACAAGAGGATCAAGAGGTGTGGGCAGCAGGTGCATGCCCTGGTCTGCTACGAGACACCCAGAGGGCTCCCTGGTCACAGTTCTATAACAGTTCTGGCCATCCCTTTGGGAATAAAAGAACTCCGGGGTAGCTGAGAATACAGTGTGAATCCAATGGCCCTCTGTTCTTGGCTCTGAGTTAACACAGGCTGGAGATTCCAGCCAGAAAAGCAAAGCCTACATTACACCCTCTTCCAAGGGATCTGTTTAGCTTGATGAAAAACAGGTGGACTTTCAGATATTGCTGCTGCCTTCATCCTGGACCCTCAGAGAGCACCAGCTGCATTTGGGAAACGAAGATCACATTGAAGGAGCCAGCCTTTTATTTTCTTTCTTTATTTTATTTTATTTTTTGAGACAGGGTCTCACTTGGTAGCTCCAGCTAGCCTCAAACTCAGGATCTTGTCTGCCTCATGACTGCTGACTTAATCCAGCCCTGCAAAAAAGAAACTGAAGACCAGAAAGTGAGGGTCTCAGAGAACAAGGCCAAATAAGACAGCAGTGTCTCCTGCACAGTGGCCACCGGGGAGCAGAAGAGCCTCTGTGAGGACCTGTCTCCCATGCCCCCTTCAGTACCAGCTCACAGCCTCTCCAGGTCCATCTCTTCTACATGCTTGTACCTTTTTTCCTGAATTCATCCAAAAACCTTTTAGAAAAATTTAAAAGTTCCATCCTTACAGCAAAGTTCCCAGCAAAACTCCTGTGCTCCCCTCACCAGAGCCTGCCAGCCGACATCCTGTCCATGTGCTCGATGCAAGCTCACGTTCTTCTGTGAATACACATGCATGCACATGAACACACACGTACTCATGTGCACAGTCATCTCTGAAACATTTGAGAGTGCCTGCGGACATGATGTTCCTTTGGTCCTGAATATTTGGCTCTATAACTTCCTAAAACAAGGATGTACTTGGTATCTGTAGCACCATTGTCAAAACCAGAAAAATGTTGTTTTTGAGATGGGCTGCTTCTGTAACCAAGACTGACCTACGACTTCTGAACCCCTGCTCTACCTCCCAAGCCCTGGGATTACAGGTGGGTACCACCACGCCTGGCTGGAATCAGAAACTGCAACAGGGATCCAACCCTAGGAACATGCTGATCCATGGCTTTATTCACATATTGTTGTCTGTCCCAGGGATGTCCTTTAACAATAAACATGTGGGGTCTGAGGTCACTGCTTTCTTATTCTGGGCTGGCCTCTCTGTCTGTCTATATCTTGGTGACACTGGCACTTTTCAAGAGGCCAGTCTGGCATTGTGGGCTGTTTCTGCCTGGGTTGTCAGGTGTCTGTACTCTGGATGCCATTCAAGTGATGTGGTCTTAGCAGGAAGGAAACAGAAGAGTATGTCCTCAGTACAGTGCTTTGAGAGGCACACATCACCTGTCCTATTGCTGCCAGTCCCGTTAATCTTGGAGATGTCATCCGGGCCTTCCACTGTTGAGTTACTGCTTTTCCTTTTATAGTTTAAGTTTACTTAATAATACCAGTTTTAGTGTTTCATTTGTTTTGTTTTGTTTTTTAAGTCTTTTTTATGTGGACTTTTTGTTTTTGTTTGAGACAGGTAGTTCAGGCTGGCTTTATACTCACTATTTAGCCAAGGATGCCCTTGGACTTCTTATCTTGCTGCTTCTACCTCCCAAGTGCTGGGATTTTAGTCCTGGGTCACTACGCCTGTTCTGTGCCAATAGATGTACACCACAGTGCCCAGTTTATGTGGCACTGGGATGGGATCCAGTTCTGCGTGGATACTCGGAAGGCACACTATCAACCGAACTACAGCCCCAGGCCCTCTGGACTTAATTTTACTTATTTTTAGGTGTTTCTGCTGATCCAACCCAGTGCCTCACACATCCTAAACACACACCCTACTGCAGAGGTGCACCCCCAGACTCTGTGGATCTGTTTTTAAAAGAATGCTGTCACTGTGAGAAGGAAGCCACTCTTACCTGTCATAGAAGAAAATAAGTGCCAGAGTCATTAACTTTTGGTCGAGTAGGAAAGCCAGCAATGGCAGAGGCTGGGCTGGCTTTATGTGTTGAAATACTACTACCAGACTGGAACTCTTTCTGTGATGTAGTACGGCTTTACCAAGAGCTGCAGAGCAATGTGTGCTTGCTGTAGAGGTGTGGTGGTTCCAGCCAGCTCATGTGACCCCCTAAAATTGTTTCCTAGAGCTTTTGCAATCACATTTGGGGTTTAAGTCCCAGTTCAACCAACATCTTAGACAAGTGACATCACCATGCCTCAGTTTCCTTCTCTGTTAAATGAGAATAATGTTACCTGCTTGGGGGCTTGCAGTGATTCAGTGGATTGGTGACTGGTGTATAGTTGTATGCAGCACTATGTGGGGTGTTAGACCCAGGGGACCCCTAACCCCAGAAACATTCCCCCTTTCCTGGGATTCCTTGCTCTTTTAGCACCAGTAACCAGTACAGAGCATCATTGTGGATTGCCTGTGAAACAGCCTGGGGGTGATGATGCTTGGTACCCACTGAGTGTCAACTGATGCTGGTACCCTTGCAGCTATCATCCCCGGTCCCAAAGGGAAAGCCTTCCCAGGCTTCCTGGCTGGTAGGAAGCTTGACTGGGAGGTTAGAACTGGGTGTCCCTCCCACATCTTCATAGCTTCCCCTGAGCGTCACCTTGTCATGTTGTCTGGGAAGGGCTCATTAGATAGGGAAACTGAGGCTTGGGAGGTTCAGTGACTCGCCTGAGATGCCCAGCTATGAGGTAGCGCATTGGCCCTCAAGCCATTCCCACTTGCCCAGAGTTTCTGAAGTGAGGTGCTGGCTTGGAGGAGTCCCTTTAAGGTACCAGAGGAGTCAGGCTCATGGTACCCTTACCTTCCTGCTTTTCCCTTCCTGGAGCAGAGGCTCCAGGCACGGAGGCAGATGAGTGGCTTCCTCTCTGTCTCTTTAGCATTACTACTTTACCTTGTTTATGACAAGTACTGTTTTCTTCCCCATAATTATGATATAAACATTTCTCTTGAGACTTCTAGTTGTGGTGGCACATGCCATTAATTCCAGAACACAGGAGCATGAAGCAAGAGGATCCTGAATTTGAGGCTAACCAAGGACTGTATAGTAGACCCCATATCAAAACAACAATAAAAACATTCTTGAATTGTGCCAGGTGAAGTGATTAGTACCTCTAATTTCAGCACTGGGGAGACTGAGGCAGAAGCATCTGAGTGCTAGTCCAGCCCAAGCTACACAATGAAACTCTGTCTTGGGGAGGAAAAAAAAGAGATGCAAAAACTACATTGTTTGGGGCTTGTGAAATGGCTCGGCAGGGAGAGGCACTTGCTGCCAAGCTTGTGACCGGAGTTTGAGCCCCAGGACACCATGGTGGAAGGAGAGACCAGGCTCATGAAAGTTATCCTCCGACCTTCATACTAATGCCACGGCAGGGAGATGAAAGCCACTTTAGGCTGCATCAGTTTCCCAGGGCATCTCATTACTGTACTCGAATATCATAGAATCCAAAACACTATGGTCCAGGCATTCTAGAGAGAAGATACTCAACTTGCCTAAATAAGTAATGTCCAGGTGATGTGTGACAAGCCTTAGGAGCTGCTGGGCAGGCAAAGCAGGGGAGTCGGGGACCGCTGCAGACAACACTGTAGATGGCCCATGGTGATGACCACTCACAGCCAGTGTGGGGTTGGAATTCAGGCCCAAGAAGCTGGTTCTCATCAGGGACTGACCCATGTGGAGACAGGAAGCTTTTCTCCCCTTCTGTCCTTGCAGCTGCCGGGGAGGTGACCAGATTGCTACCACACCCTTGGCCATGAGCCAGATGGCCTCCTGCTACACAGTCTGCCTCCAGCACAGAGATCCCAGACTTCGGCAAAGCCTTTGGGTGTGTGAAGAAAGAGGGCTGCCCAGGGGCTTTCTAGAAGGCTGTCTGTAAGAGAAGTCCCAAGCCCATAGTCCCACGAAGGCTGATTTCTATTCTTTCTGCCTACCAGCTCAGCTGTTACTACTTACATGTATTTGTGTGTGCAGGGGTGGGCATGTGCATGCTGTGCTGTATAGGTCAGAGGAAAATTGGTAGAAGTTGGTTTTTTCCTTCCACCATGTGGGTCCTGGGGGTCAGACTCAGGAGGCCAGGCTTGGTGGCAAGTTCCTTTATCAGCTGAGCCACCTTGCTGGCCCCAGAATTATTCTTTATATAGTTGTTTTCTTTAAATCAAGTCTTAAAATGATCTGTTTATTATGTGAATGTTCCTGTTTGAGTCATGCCATGTAGGAGACCATGAGGTCAGAAGAAGGCACTGGATTCTCTGGAACTAAAGTTAGGTAGTTGTGAAGTACCATGTGGGCTTTGGAAGCAGAACCTGTGTGCCCTGCAAGAGACGCAAGTGCTCTTAACCACTGAACCATCTCTCCAGTCCTTAAATTGGCTTTTTTAAGTGTTAAAAAAATGCTTTGAAAGGAGAGGAACTTGTGTGAACAGGCACCTGTCATCATTGGCTATAACTAAGAGACTCAGCAGATATCCCAGAAGTCAGCAATATTTGCTAAAACCTATGGCAAGGTGTGGGTACAGGGACAGAGCTCCTGTGACAGCAGGCTCAGTCAGACCAGCAGCTGCTGGGACCCAGTGAAGCCTCCTGGGTGACTCTGACTCCTCTCACCTGGCTGGGCATCCCTGCAGTAGGCATCGAGGAGGGTGAATCTCAGTAAAAGACGTGAAGGCTTTCAGCTGCAACATGTCTCCCCCAGGCTTCCTCAGAGGGAAGCGCTGAAAGAGCAGTTCCAGGTGGGCCCTGGTGTGATGGGACAGGAGTCTCAGAAAGTCTTTCTAGCTGTGGCCCTGCTCTCCGCAGGTTCTGTAGGCAGCTAGCTGGGAGGAGGCCAAAGGGATACAGGCCATGTCTGGGGGAGGGGGTTCAGTGGGAACTAGGGAAGGTTCCTGAGCCATGGCCTTTAATAGATGAGTCTGGCAGAGAAAGGGAGAAACTTCAGCCTGTGGCTTCCACCCCCACCCTGTTCAGAATGAGGAGACAGTTAAGCCCCGTCTCCCCTTGGGTGCCCTTTCTGTGTAGCATAGCCCTGTGTAGACCTCCGTCCATGCCCACAGCCTTGTCCCATGGTTGGGAGGACTACTCCAAGCTGAATTTCCTCACAACTCAACACAGTGCATGGCGCTGCCTTCTAGCTTGGGCCCAGCCTGTAACACACTGGTGTGTAAAAACTGAACAATAGTTGGTAGTATACAGCATGTATTTTGTTTGTGGAAACAGGCTCATACTAGATGGCCCAGCCTGGCCTCAAACTCACTCAGTCCTTGCTCTGAAGCCCAGGCTGGCCTCTAACCTGCCATTCTCTGGCCTTAGTTTCCTAGTGCTGGAATTACAGGACCAGGGCACACCTGGGCAGATTTCAGGACTTCTGAGCAGAGCATCTTTCAACAAGTATCTTATGCTCTCCGGGCCTTGATGCCTAAAAGACGTAACAACACCAACTCGTGGGTGGATAACAAGGGTGGAGATAGCCTTGCACATAAGTGCTTATTAGGGAGGAGATCATAGGAACTCCATGTGGAGGGTGGAAGTGAGACAAGCAAGGTGGAGCAAGTGGGCACTGAGCAGGCTACCATTGTAGTCTGGGGCTCAGTCCTGCTCAGAAGCCAGAATGGGCATAGGATGTGCCTCATGTCATCTCAGGTACTGGGGAGGGAGGTGCTCCACTATCTTCTTGGCAGTCCCTGGTGGGAGGCAGCTTGCTGTGGGAGGCATTAGCGATCCTGTTCTTACAGCTGGGCCAGGCATTCTCTGGAAGCAGGACCAGGGCACTCAGGGCTGGGGAAAGTATGTGGAAGGAAGGGGTAAGTCACATGACAAGAGCGCTGGGTGTGGTGGCACTCAGATTGTGATTGTCCCCATTTGTTACCAGTGCATGCCAGCTCTGCCTGCCCTACTTGTGCAACTGCAGGCAACTCACCGTGCTCTGAGCCTCTGTCTTGTAACCTATAAAATGGGGAGAGGCACAGTTCCTGGTGGAAATGGTTATACCTGCTTAGTGGCTCTCGGAAATTGGGGGCAACAGTTTTAGCAGCTATGGTGACTAGAGGTGCTACCAGCTGGAGGTGCTACTGGTTGGCTGCAGGGCTACTGGTAAATACGTGATGCCGGTGGTAGCCCCACACAGCCCTTGATGCCATTCATCTGTACACACTGCGTGCTTCTCATACACTGAGCATCCTACTGATGACCGGTGGTGTTTGTAGAGGGAAGAATCTGAGGGGGCTGAAAGGACAGGGAACCTGGGCAGCTCACCGTTGGAGAGATGGTGGCGACAGCTAAACATGGGACTTGGGATTGGAGGAGACAGGGCCAAGACTTACAAGTGATGCTGTGTCATGGGAAGAGGAGCCAAGACGGGACAGAGTTGGCAGGCTGCATCGGGTGAGCCTTCCTGTAAGCACAGTGCTTTCTGGGTGAGATGGGAGGCACTGCCCAATCCCTGAAGCTTGTCCAGCCAGCTGCCCATGCTTGACCTCCCTCATAGCTGGCCTTCTCCTGCTGCCCCAGCATCTCTCTCTCCCTTCTGATCACCTGGACAGCCCTCTTCTCCATTGGAAAACTGCCCTGGATCCCCAAGATCTCAGAAGGGAAGCAAATTCTTTAATAAGAACTTGGAATAAAAGCAACTCAGTTAGTAGAATGCTTGCTCAGGAAAAAGAGAGGAAAAAAAGTGTAGCCTGAGCATGGGGCTTCTGGAGAGTCCTAGACCTAAAGGATCAGACAGAGCAGGGCTTCCGTGCCCCAGAGATGCATCCCCAGGCCAGTGGTGCAGTGGTGATTATCCTTTGTCTTCTTGATTAGGCCTGCTCGTGCCAACAGCCAGGTTCCTGCCCCAGCCCAGGAGTATGCCAGGAGAGGTGGGGACCCAGTGCCAAGATGGGAGAATTGCCAGGCCCTACAGGAAGGAGAAGGGCTCCAAAGACCTCACCTACCACCCAGTTCTCAGACGTCCTTGGTCAGGCTTGACTCTCCAGCTTCGTGATGGATGTTTACAGGAACCCAGCCAGAGGTCACCTTTCTGCACTTCACCCCCAACTGCACCTGCCACCCCCACTTAACCTCTAGAAAGGACACGAGACCTGAAGTGGAATGCAAACAGACTCATACTCAGGCTGCTCCCTCCAGCGTCAGACCCAAGACTGTTGATCACAGTTTCAGGGAGTCACTCTGAAGAAGGATGCGCCAGGGTCTAGGGCGGGGTTTAACCTCTCCAGGTTGACAGAACTGAGCTGCGGCACTGGAGAAGGCTGTCTCTGGCTAGAAATCTATTTTTGGAAGTGTGAGTGGTGTGGAAAGTGTGAATGGTGTAGATACTTGATTTCCACAAACCTGTAAAAGCAATACTTAGAGGCTGACTTATTTCATTAAAAAAATGTAAGCAACTCCAACCCCTTTTGCCTTGTCTGATTGCTGGTTTTTTGTTTGTTTGTTTGCTTTGTTTGTTTTGTTTTGAATTTTGGAAAGGGTACATTATGACTGACATTATGATTGGCAAAAAAGGCAGATGACCCAGTCTGGAGATATAGGAGGTAATGGGAACTCACTCTAGAGAGGCCACCTCCTCCCACCTTCTGAAAGCCTGAGTTACAGTGGGGAAAGCTAGGGGACTCTGGAGAACTTGGGCCTGAGTCCCACACATGGAACATATGATACACCTCCATGAAGAACGAGGGAGGGACTGGGTGTAGTGGTGCACACATTTAATCCCAGCACTCAGGAAGCAGAGGAGGTAGGTATCTAGGAGTTCCAGTCTAACCAGGTCTAAAGAGTGGGTTCCAAGCCAGCCAGGGCTACACGGTAAGACCTTACCTTAAAAATTAAAGAATGGGAAAGAGGCTAGGAATGGAATTCGCTTGCTAGAATACTTACCTGGCTTGCACAAAGCCCTGGGCCCCAGCACCACATAAAAACAGGCACAATGGTATGTGCTTATAATCCCAGCAATCCAGAGGCAGAGATAAAAGAATCAGAAGTTCAAAAATGAAAGCAGGAAGATCAGAAGTTCAAGATCATTCTGGGCTATATTAGACTTTGTCTCCAAAACCCACAAAAAAATGGAGCGTTTTTCCCTAGTCTTCTCTAGAGTATAGCTTTAGCTCCTCCCTGCAGCCATGGGCAGTTAGGGCAGCATGGCACACAACAGATGGCAGTGATGACACTTCCCACCTCTCCATGGCAGTATAATCTGTCATGCAACAGGGTGCAGCAGAATTCCCCAAGATGGCAGGGTTTTGGCTCTAAGGACAGTCATATACAACAGGAAGAGAGACATACTCCCTGGGAGAGAGACCTGGAGGGAAGTCGAGGGCTGAATAGGGCCTTGGATTGAAAGTGTATTGCATGAACAGCCTGCCAGTTCTCCCAGAACTGCTTCTCACATCACAAGTGGGACTGGCAACCTATTCTAGCACAGTGTGCCCTATACCCACAGAGATCCTTCAAAGGGGTCACAGGCCAAGCTGGTATGTTAACTCCTATAAATACCAAGTTTCTAACAGGAATCACAACTTACCCACCCCTTGAGACGACACCATGCTAATCACCAGGAGGCTCTCTAAACTGGTGCATTTCCACTCCAGGCTCCAGTGGTGTACAATGCTCGTGTATCCACTGTCCAGAAGCCTTGTGCAGGGCGCAGCCTGACCAGACACCTGGCTGCTTCCAGCTCAGGAGCCTTGAGCATCTTATTCACCCACGCATCCTCAGTGCACAGCCACACAATGACTAAGTGAGCTGGTACTGAGGATTAGCTATCCATTCCACACTGTGCACCCACTATGTACAGGCACTTGACTGGGTGTAGAGGGCAGAGGGGTGATCACAGCAGAGAAACCCCCTGCTCCCCCAGAGCTCACATCCTAGACAGGCAGACAACAAAAGAGATTGTTGAGATCGAGAGTGGGAACCGTACAGGGGGATGAGAGACAGAGACTCTGCCTGAGGACCCATGGAATCCTGTAGGGAGTCACATACAGAGATCTGAGAACATTCCAGACAAAGGCAGGAATAAAACACAGAGTGGAAGGAGTGTAGACCAGGCCGGCCTTGAACTCACAGAGATCCTCCTACCTCTGCTTTCCAAGTGCTGGGATCAAAGGTATGTGCTACCACACATGACCTTCCCCCCCCCAAGATTTGTTTGTCTTATATGTATGAGTGTTTTGCCTGTGTATCTGTCTGGGCACCAGTGCTCGTGCGGTCCAGAAGAGGGCAGCAGAACCCCGTGCCAGGAATTGCTGTCAACTCTTAAAATTTAATTTTTAATTTTTATTTATTTATTTTTTGATGGGCTGGAAAGAAGACTCAGTGATTAAGTGCTGCCTTTGTAGGGGACCTGAGTTCTGTTCCCAGCACCAACATGGAGGCCGACAACAGCCTGTAGCTCAGTCCACGCATGGACTCAGAAGACAGCTTGTGGGAGTTGGTTCTCCATGTGTGAATCTGGGGATCAAGCTCAGACCACTGGACTTGCTTACCCCTGAGCCATTTTGCTGACCTGTTTTATTAGTATTTTTGTTTCCACATTGGGTCTTCACATAATCCAGTGAGGAGGATACTCTGCCTATTTTACAGATGGCTAAGGCACAGAAGACACTTGCCTGCATATATGGCGAGATGGAACATGAGACCAGGCAGCTCAGCCAAGAGTTGGTGTCACACAGTTCTAGGCTGCCTCACTTCAGGAGCCAGGTGGCTTAAGATGCTGCCCAGCACACAGGATCCAGAACCGGTGAGGTTTATTAAGCATTTACTATGTCCCTGGCACAGCCAATGTCTTACATAAGTGAACCCGTTAAGAAGTGACAGCCCTTGGCAGAGTAAGGAGAGGTACTTTTGGTATCTCCAGATAGACCAAAGGCAGAGGTAAGGGTCTGCCTACCTGGGTGGCAGGTGTAGCAGATACCTGCCTTAGAGAGTGCCTCTGTGTTGTCCCTTGTGGCCACACAAATGGAACTTTAAGGTGCCACCCCTGAGCCTGAAGCCTCAGCACAGATGCCCTCAGCAGCTGGACATGTCTCCAAGAATCACCCCCAAGCAGCCATGCAAACCACCCCGTTAGGCCCTCTAGCCCAGTTGCCATTACTGGAGTGTGGGCCAGTCCTATTGGCATCAGGGCTAGCATGCTGGAGCCATACAGATGGCTCTTCTGCCACAGCAAGGAAGCAAGCTGTCACTGTCCTGATGGAGGGAACCATGGTGCCTGACCTCAGAGGAAGCAAGAACAGTGGAGCTGGTGCTGCCTGCCCTTTTCAGATAGCTGCAGCTAAGGCTGACCAACTTGGCTCCAGAACTGCTCCCAGTGTGCAGCCAAGCAGAAGAGGAGAGCACCCCCCCTTTGTACAACGGTCACTGCTTCAGCCCTTAGGCCCAGGAATCAATAACTTTCCACTGAGTCTTAGAAGCTACAAAGATCCTTGCAGAAGATGCAGGATGTGGACAGAGCTGGACTGCATGCACAATGTGCACATGGGCTCAGTGCATACTCTGTACTGCAGCATGTGGTTAGTCAGTGCTCCGCAGCCTCCGTGGCTGCTGTGAGCAGTGCACATATGCTCTCTGCTGGCCCGTGTCTCCTCACTTTCTCCCCTCTGTTCTCCATGGAAGGCAAGCCAGCACCCCTTGGAGAAGTCCCCAGCTAGCTGCCCTAATTGACTCAGAGGGCTGGTGGGGCCAGGTGAGCAGTCTCTTCTGGGCCTGACTGAAGGTCAGGGGTCAGGGCAGAATAGAAGTGTGGGTTGTTTTAAGTTCTTGTGGTTTGGGTGGTTTCTTTTGCATTAGATAACCAGTACAGAAGGTGTCCCCAGATGGAACTTGTGGGATAAACCAGGCTCCATAGCTGCAGTGAGAGTAGCTGGTGCATTTGGAATGTAGTGGGTGTGTGAAGAAGGCAGAGCAGCTCCCAGCCACAGCAGCTCCCAGCCACAGCAGCTCCCAGCCACAGAAGCTCCCAGCCACAGCCTTCCAGTCCTGTAGTCTACCGTTTCCCTAGCCCTTGGTTCACACCCAGGATCTCAGCCAGGCCTGACTCAGTCTTGACTGAAGGTTTGTGGAAACAGTGCCACAAGTAGAAAGGGCTGTCATAGACTCCCTGTCACATTTAGAAGTCTGCAGGCCAAGGGCCACCCTGAGTGTCTTCAGAGTGCCCAGCAGGGAGCGGCAGGGAAGAAGTGCCTTCTCACCAGGCTGGCCCTGGCCTGGCTGGTGCTTGACTGCTTCAGTTCTGCACTCTGGCCTGGAATGTCAGAGAGAAGGTCTTCGGCCTCCTGGGTGAAACCACTGACTGCAGCCCCAGGCCTGTCTGCTAGTGCTCAGAACCACCAAGGCCTGTCTGCTAGTGCTCAGAACCACCGAATGGGGCTGGCTTCCTGGCCCTGTAAGAGCGTGGAACTGCTCTTGGGGCCTGTAGAAGACCAAGACTTGTGTCCGTCCCTCATCTAGGCAGAGGCGACTCTAAGCCTGCTGGGGCAGGGTGACCAGAGGTCGACTTCTCGCAGAAGCGCTGAGTCCACAGTACCCAGTGCAAGGTCCAGCGTGGTCAATGTCCCCGAGTCCATGCTGTGGGGGATCAGGAGACACAGGTGAGTCAATAGCTTCCAGGGGAAGAGCCTTGACAGCAGAGGAGGGGATGTCAGAATGTGGGGCACAACTGTAACACAGGTCAGAGGGGAATGTGGACAAACAGGGTGAGGGGACAATGGTCTTAATATTGTGGCAGGAAATGTATTAATTTCCTATGAAGATGAACCCAAGAGAAATAGCAAGAAGAAAGACTTGCAAATTTTGAAGGAAGGACTACCCAATCCCAAGATAGAGATTATAGATGACCGGCTCAGCCTATCTTCCCCCAGTCTTTAAGCCCGACCTCAGGGAGGTTCCTTGGCCCAAGTCCCCAAAGTCTGGAGGATACTTGCCAATTTGGAAACAGGATAGCTCCAGATGACACGTGAACCCAACCAACCTTGCTTGATGCCTTTGGTCCCACCTCACAAGGATACTGACTCAAATGTCCCTACCCAGTTACCTTGTCCAGAGCACAGCAGGGTCATCTTAGGCTGATCCGGGAATCCAGCTGCTGCAAGTGTTCCTGAACCCCAAATGGGATAGTAGGTGTCCACATTCTGCAGAGGGGACATGGAACTTCAGGGCCAGGACTCCCCAGCGCAAGCTACCCACAGCCCCACCTCCCGCTCTGCATAGAGTCTTAAACACACCCCACCTGGCAACGTGCAGACCAGCATGGATGAACAGGGTGCTACAAGGCCCCCTTTCAATCCTGACTTGCTGTGTGGCCTTGAACAGGTCTGCTCTGCCAAATTCTCTTTAGCTGCAAAATGAATCCTATTGTGTTTTAGTATGATCTGTCCTCCACAGGCTCACGTGGTGAGCGCCTCCCCCCAGACTGGTTTGAAGGCATAAGCAGGTCATTGTGAGTGGACCTTTGAAGGCAATAGCCAAGCAAGTTCCGGCAGCTAGCTACTCCTTTCCAGAGTGTGAGCAGCTGCAGGCACATACTCTTGCAACCAATGCCTTCTCATCACAATGGACATGGACGGCACCGTGTGAGCCTGTGAGCCCAAATGCACCTTTCCTCCTTTTCCTTCTGCCGGGTGTTATGGCCACAATGAGAAAGGAATCTAGAGGGGCCACTATCTATCCCAGAAGATGGACACAACTGTGCAGATCAAAGCCACTCGAAGAGCAAAAGGTGCTGCATGTCAAACATCACAGTGGCTTAATACGAATAAGTTTAAAGCTGGGCACAGCACATGCATCTATAGTACCAGCTTCAGAAGGCTGAGGCAGGGGGATCAGGAGTTCAAATGCAATTCTGCTTCAAAAATAAGTAAAAAATGGTCTAACTATATGAAATTGGTATTTTCATGTTCTAAGGATGACTGGATTAGGCAGTTTCATATGGCTTACCCTGATGAAATATTTATTGTGTTTTACGTGACAATAGTGTCCTAAGAGTTTAGGGCTGGGGACATGGCTCAGATGTTGGACCACTTGCCTAGCACACACCAAGTCCTGACACACCTTTGCCACATGGTATTGGATGTGGCAGTGCATGTCTGTAATTTCAGCATTTGGGAGATGGAGGCAAGAGGGTCATTCTTGGCTACATAGCAAGTTCCAGGCTAACTCAGGCTGCATGAGACCCTGGCTCCCACAAAGACATCTTCATATTTCCTGATTAACGTAACCATCTCAAGTCTCTCTGCAGATGTCACATCCTTGTCCAGAGAGGAAGAAACCAAGGCCTGCAGGGCAAATCACTTGCCAGCCCAAGCGCATAGATTGCTAAGCAGGGGTGAAATTTGAATTCTAGAGTCCCACAAGGATCTCCAACCCCAGGGACAGTGCAACTTACGCCAGCGTTTCCACTTGAGGGCACTTCTGAAGGCTGGAGGCCAGCTGCTGGGCACCGGCAGCCGTGAACTTGTTGAACTGGACACTGAAGAGAAAGGCCCATCCTGAGGCCTGGCTACTCGCATCCCAACCCTTCCCATGATGCAGGTAGGGGACCCTTTGCCTCCCCAGGTACCACTGAACCCCTCCACTCACTCCATCACTCGCAGGGACACCATGTCTGGAAGCACTTGTGCCAGGCTCTTGGCTCCTGTGTCACGGATGCAGTTATTGTACAAGCTGCCAGAAACAGGAAGGAAGAGGGTTTGGGTGCTGGGCTAGCTCAGAGCTAGGTGGGATCCACACTCAATTGAGATGACGGCTCCATTTTATCTTTCAGCTTATTTGCCTACCTGCCTGCCTGCCTGCCCGCCAGCCCGCCCGCCCATCCGTCCGTCCGTCCGTCTGTCCGTCCGTCTGTCCGTCCATCCATCCATCCATCCATCTACGTACCTACCTACCCACCTACCTACCTACCTACCTACCTATCTACCTACCTACCTACCTACAAACCTACCTACCCACCCACCCACCTATCTACCTACCTACCTACCTACCCACCCACCCACCTACCTACCTACCCACCAACCTATCTACCTACCTACCTACCTACCCACTCACCCACCAACCTACCTACCTACCCACCCACCCACCTACCTACCTACCTACCTACCTACCTACCTACCTACCTAATAGACAAGGGACCATGTATCTCAAGCTATCCTGGAACTTGATATGTAGTCAAAGATAACTTTGAACTTCTGATTCTCCTGTCTCCGCCTTCTGAGTACTAGGACTACAGACATGTGCCATCACACCCAGCTTCTGCAGTGCTGGGGATGGAATGAATCCAGGGCCTCATACATGCTAGGCAAACACTCTGCCAACTGAGCTACATCCCCAGACAGGCCCTACTGTCCCATTTTACAGATGGACTAATTGAGGCCCAGAGAGTTGCAGCCAGTTATCTGTAGTTTCATGGTGAGTTCAAGAAACAGAGAGTTGTACACTGGGCTTCATGGGTCAGGTCTATAATTCTAGCTACATAGGAAACTGAGACAGAGAGATTATAGGTTTAGGCCAGCCTGGGACACATGAGACCCTGTCTCAAAATAGAAAGGTTGGTTTAATTTTCTGCTTTTTCGTTTTTATTATTTTTGTGTTTGGGTGGTTTGCCTTCATGCGTGTGCAGTGCCTGAGGAGACTAGATGAGGGCGAGGGACCTCTGGGACTGGAGTTACAGATGGTTGTGAGCAAAATGTGTTAGCTAGAAAGTGAATCCAGGTCCTCTGCAAGAGCAGCCTGTGCTCTTAACTGCAGCCCCTGAAAACAGAAGGCTGGAGTTAGAGCTCAGTTAGTGTGCTTGTCTGGTATACATGAAGTAGCTCTAGGCTCCATCCCCAGTAACACACGCACATATGTGTGTGCGCACACATGACAGCACACACACACACAGGGCTGGAGGAGAGAGGAAGAGGGGAGGGGAGAAGAGGAAAAAGGAGAGAGGGAGAGGGAAAGAAGAGGAAAGAAGTGGAGGAGAGATGGGGGGAGGGGTAAAGGTGCTTCCCAGCCCAAAGCATTTGGAAACTCCGAGAACAACTTCCCAGGTTCGAAGGCATGCCTCTTTCTATCTGGGCAGGTCACTGGATTCCCCTATGCATACTGTTGTTCATTGTAAAATGGGTAGGAAGGGGTCTCTGTGGGGAGAGTGGGTGGGTTCTTGGTGGTTTATGTAGTGGACTAAATGTTAGCCAGGGTCTCACAGTATGACATACTCACAGAAACCACCAAGGGCCACATGAGACACCACAGAAGGGGTGACCTGTGTTAGCCATAGGGGGAGCACCTGGAAACTGCTAAGACTCTGGAGACTTTGATGTTGGGATGAATGTATTTTGCATGAGATAGCCATAAGTCCTCTGTAACTCCCATAGATCCCAGGGGATCTGATACCCTCTTCTGGCCTCTGCAGGTACTGCGTGCATTTGGCACATGGGTGTACACACAGACATGACACCTGTGCCCATAAAATAACAATATTTTTAAAAATTAAAAAGGAGAAAATGAGCTAAACACCATGGTTCATTGCTCTCTGCTTCTTGACCGCAGAGGCAGCTGCTTCACACTCCAGCCACCGTGCTCCCCACCATGATGGACTGTACCTCATACTGTGAGCCCTAACAACCCATTCCTTCCTTAAGCTGTCTTTCTTAGGTATCTGGTGGTGGTGACAATGGTAGTGAGCAAGCCTGCCTGGCCCACAAGCACTTGCTTGTGTGTTCTGCACTTTCCTGACCTCCC
>LOJH01021556.1:287-20254 GCA_001685095.1 Ellobius talpinus
AGACAGAATATTGTATATATAATAAATAAATAAATAAATATTTTTAAAAAAGAATTATAGTGCAAATAATTTTAGAGATACAGTTTGTTGAAGGGGTTGCGACCCACAGGTTGAGAACTGATGCTCTGCATGCGTGGTGCACAGAACAGGGGTAACTGAGGCCAGAGTACTGGAGGGAGCTGGGACCAGAGTACTGGAGAGAGCTGGGGCAGAGTATTGGGGGGAGCTGGGACCAGAGTACTGGAGGGAACTGAGGTCAAGGTACTGGAAGGGAACAGGAGCATAGTACTGGAAGGAACTGGGTGCAGGGTACCAGAGGGAACTGGGGTCAGTGTACTGAGATAAACTTGGAGTCCACAGAAGTCTGAAGAAAATAGGTTTCACAAGGTGAGGGGCTGTTACAGAACTCAAAGGAGAGAATTTGAAAAGTGGGGTCCCACTGTAGTCCATCTGATTTTATCCCCAACCCAAGGATGAAATCAGATTGTAAAGGAATGCCCATTCAGTGTTGAACGGATGTCCACTAAATTCTTGGTGGTTATTAGTCCCGGTCACCTGGCCAGAGGAAAGTCCCTTTTAAGGAGGACAAGTGCCTCACTCTTTCTTGTCATCTCTGGGCCAGGCAAGGCCTCCAGTTTCCCCATGGCCACCAGCCTCTTGGCCCAATGCTGCCTTCCTGGGATGTCCAGAAACTGGGTTGATCACTGGTTGGCACTTCTCACACTTGCACAGGAAAAGTTAATCAGATGACATTGACACACCTGAGGGTCCAGTTAGCTCCCAGCATGCATCATAGGTTCCATTCATTGGTGCTTTTGTTTGGAAGAACATATATTATATTCTAGGTCTCTGAAAGTTGGCATCATGCATGAAATACACAAACACAGTAACCACAATTTAAGAAAGCGATCCTGCAGTAAATAACTCGCCTGAGTGGAAATAGTGGGGCATGCTGGAATGGCAGTGCTAGGAGAGTGAGGCCAAGCATCCCTGGGACACATAGTTTTAGGTACCCTTACTTGACAGGGCCTTAAAATAGAACTTCTCCATCCCCAAGATGTATGCAAAAAAAACCCTGTAGAAATGTGAGTTCAGACTTGAGGGTTTGAGGCAGGGCCTGAAGCCCTGAAGCCCTAACAAGCAGCTACAGGCTGAAGAAACTGGTGGTTTTAGGTTCCTCACTGAGCACTTTCTCATTATGTACAAAATGTTTCTTTTCTTCTTTTGTTTTTGTTTTGTTTTGTTTTTGTTTTTTGAGACAGGGTTATTCTGTAGCGTTGGAGCCTGTCCTGGAGCTCATTCTGTAGATCAGGCTGGCCTTGAACTCACAGAGATCTGCCAGCCTCTGCCTGAGTGCTGGGATTAAAGGCTTGTGCCACCACCATCCTATTAGAAAGTGTTTATTATTGGATTGCTTTTCTGTCTAAATATAAGTATCTCTACCTCAAAATATCTCCTGACTATGAGTGTAAGCTCAATAAAACTTTGTCCAGGGGCTCGTGGTATGGTCACCTCATGTGTGAGCACGTGGGTTACAGGAGTGGGAAACAGAAAGCCATTCGATTAGAATAGGAACGACAATTAGAACAAAGCTCTCAAGGCCTTTGAGGAGCATCACTTCACTTGACCCCAACTGGGCATAAAATGTGAGTGCAGCCCAGCAGTGAGGCTGGGCTCATGGCTTTGTCTAAGCCACCTTTCCCAGCATCGTTCTAGGGCCTGGAGAGGTTGCCGTTATGTGAGTTACCTTAGTTTCCTTAGGAAAAAAAATCAAGTGGGAATGTGAGAGAACATGGGTGGGAGACATGCCGGATGCAGAGATGAGACTTTCACCTGGGCAGTGTTCCCTGTTGCCAGCCATGAAGGGGCCCAGCAAGGCACCCGGAATCAATTGCTACTGAGGAGAGAGTGTGTCCTGGGGTAGTAGAGTGAGGAGAGTGTCCCCTGGGGTAGTAGAGTGAGGAGAGTGTGTCCTGGGGCAGTAGAGTGAGGAGAGTGTGTCCTGGGGCAGTAGAGTGAGGAGAGTGTCCCCTGGGGCAGTAGAGTGAGGAGAGTGTCCCCTGGGGCAGTAGAGTGAGGAGAGTGTGTCCTGGGGCAGTAGAGTGAGGTGAGTGTGTCCTGGGGCAGTAGAGTGAGGAGAGTGTGTCCTGGGGCAGTAGAGTGAGGAGAGTGTGGGGTAGCAGAGGATATACCGTAGGCTAACTGGGTGAAATTCCAGTCAGGTTTGCTCTGTGAACATGTCCTCCTCTGTGATGGGTGCCTGTCAATCCACAGACAGTGAACAGGTGAGGTGACTTAGTGGGTAAAGATGCTCACTACAAAGGACTGACAGCCATAGTCGGATCCCAGAACTCGTGTAAAGGTGTGAGGAGAGAACAAATTACCCCAAAGCTGTCCCCAGACCTACCTGGGCATCATGGCCGGGCACACGCACACAAATACACTAATAACAAACAATAATCATAAAATAATTAAGAATAAAATAAAATGGCAGACAACCTGATGCAGGCTGTGTTCTTCAATATCTACTAACGAGTGGGTTGTTTTACACTTAGGAAAAGCATTTGAAAGGCACTTAAAATATGGGCGTGGGAGAATGAGACTGAGCAGATTTCTCTGCTCAGGTTAAGTGCCTCCCTGCTACATACAAAATGTTCCCTCCTTCACTCCTGGTTTTCTGTCTCAGTATGTGTGAGCTTGCCTCTGAGGGATGGATTGCAAAGGTGAGCCAAGATCTGTGCATCTACGCCATGCCCTCGCCAGCAGCCAAGAGGCAAGATGGTGGAATTTTCATTTGCTTGCTTATGCAGCCAACATGCCACATGAATAGGAGTGAAAAGGCAGTGCCCTGAAGAGGGTTCTGCCCTCCCTAGTGTGTGCCAACTCACGCTGAGCTGAAAGACCCCCCACTGTGAAACAAGGCCGCATCTTCTCTTTCTTCCAAGGCAACTATCAGTCCACATTTGTAGTTACAGACAATTCTAGAGACATTTTCATTTTAGGAAGGTGGTATAAGGGATTCTGTCTGCAGGATCTATTCAACCAGCATTCCTCAGGTATCAGTGGATAAGTGTCCTGCAGCCCCACCTTAATCCATTCAGGCTGCTATAACAAATTGCCAAGCACGGAGCTACTTATAAGGAACAGAAGCACACTTCTCTCTGTTGTGGAGACTGGACAGATCAGAGACACCACAGTGTGGCTCCAGCAGGCTGCTCATCAGGACTGCAGATTCCAGCATTTTATAGTAGAATATGACAGAGAACAGAAGTGTATCTCTTAAAGGTGCTGTGAATAGGAATGGCCCCACAGTGTCATGTATTTGAATTCTTGGCCCATAGGGAGTGGCACTATTAGGAGGTGTGGCCTTGCTGGAGGAAGTGTGTCACTTTGGGGTGACAAGCTGCACCTAGTGTGGCCCAGTCTCCTTCTGCTGCCTGCAGATGGAGATGTAGACTCTCAGCTGCCTCTTCAGCACCATGTCCCACCATGATGAAAATGGACTGAACCACAACATTGTAAGGCAGCCCCAGTTAAATGTCTTTTTTTGTAGGAGTTGCTGTGGTCATGCTGTCTCTTCACAGAAACAGAAATCCCGACTGAGACAGCACTAATCCCCTTCAGGAGGGTCCCACTCATCTGATGTACTCCATTCCTTCTAGGACGGTTTCAGCGTGTGAGTTTCGTCATGCCTGAGCTGTACTGCTTAGCAGCTGCCCTGCTGAGCTGAGACAGGAAGGGGAGAGTGCAAGGACTGCTTTGGTTGCCGGGCGAGTCCACAGGGAACCCGGCAACTTATATGAAATTCTATCTCAAAAGGAATTAAAAAGATGATTGGAGGAGCTGTAGAAATGACTCAGAGCTCAAGAGCACTGGCCGCTCTTCCAGAGGACCTGGGTTCAATTCCCAGCACCCACATGGCAGCTCACAACTGTCTGTAACTCCAGCCTCAGAAAATCTGATTTTCTGGTCTCCTTATGCATGTAGTGCACAAACATACATGCATGCAGACAAAACATGCATACATATAAAGTAAATAAATAAATAGTTTTTAAAAGGTGAATGGGAGACATAGCTCAGTAGTAGAGCACTTGTTTAGCATATACAAGGTCCTGCTTGAAATAAAATAAAATAAATAACACACACATACACACACATGAATTTCAGGAGAGACACAAATACTTACATCCTCACAAGTCCTGCTAAGATATACATTCTAAATCAGTAGTGCTAAAGCAGACCCCAAGGGTCTAAATTTTCACCAACTCCTTGATGACATTGCTGCTGCTGCCCTGAAAAACATAATACTTTGAGTGGAATGATGCTGTATTAGTCATGGTTCTCTATAGGAACAGAACTGATTGGATGAATAGCCATATACATAATACAAACATGTTTGTGTGTGTGCGTGTGTGTGTGTGTGTGTGTGGTGTGAAGGAAATGTATTAGAATGGCTTATAGGCTGAGCCCCACTCAGTCCAACAATGGCTGTCTACCAACGGAAGGTTCAAGAATACAGCAGTTATTCAGCAGGATGTCTCAACTGGTCTTCAGTAGATGCTGGAACCCAAGAAAACAGGCTCTAATGCCAGTGAAGGGATGGGCTTGCTAGCAAGAGAGAGCAAGCTTCCTTCTTCCATGTCTTTTATACAGGTTGCCAGCAGAAGGGGTGGCCCAGAGGAAGGTGGATCTTTCCACCTCAAAGATCCAGATTAGAAGTGGGTCTTCCCATTTCAAATGATTTAACTGAGAAAAAAAATCTCCCACAGGTGTGCCCAGTCATTTGGGTTTTCGCTAATTCCAGATGTATTCAAGTTGACAACCAAGAATAGCCATCATAGGCACCTTCCGTCTTTCTGCAACAATGGACTTCAAGCATCAGCAGTGATTGCTCAGTGATTCCTCCATGTGACACCCTTGTCTGCTCAGACATGAGTGACATGTCTGTCAGAGCTGAGACACCCAGCTCAGATCTCCTCCTGCTCAAGCTCTCCCCTCCTTTCTCCTCATCTATGCCTGGTCACATGTGGATTTGAGTTGCTCCTGGCTGAGTTATGGCATGTCTTTCCCCTTTGTAGCCTGGCTACTTGCATCTATCACTAAGAATGTCCAGTATGGTCTTCCACCATCCCTACAGACCTTGTGCTTTTTCTATTCTGAGTGTCCAGGGGCGTTCTTCAAGATTCTGCTGTGGTCACTGTAGAAAGAGGAAGCAGAATTGCCTGGCTTTCGTGCGGCTTCTGAGACTGTGTGGTTGAACTGTAGAGGAAGAAGTCTGAACTAGTCCTGCCCAAGGACTTAAATTTTAAAAATTGGAAGATTCTTGGTGATTACAATCTTAAAGATAAAAACCTCATGCAAATCCTTCACTACATAGGTGAATACTAAGAATGAAGAATTGGTGAACACTTACTAAGGACTTTGCAGTCTCCACAATGACCCCATCCAGCAGGGAGAATAAAGGCCCATTTTACAGATGATAAAACTGAGACTTGGAGGGATTAAGTGCCCAAGATACCACGACTGATCAGAGCTGCAGACACAAGTTCATTTCATTCCATAATGTATTATTATACTCAAGCAATAATTTTCACCAATCATAACTGAGCCAGCACTTTGCAGATGCACATGGACATCTAGTTTAGAATCCTTGTCCTTTGAGTCTGTTTCCTCCCTTTGGTGATCAAAAGGGCCCATCTCAATGTCATGTGGTTCTGGCCTTGAGTCTTGAATTCAAACATTATAGTTTTTAAAGGATATATGACCTCACAGTGCATTCATAACTGAGTTGATAATGTATAGGCCACATCGTCCCATATCACAGTTCTATCTGCTCCCTTTGAAAGGTCACCCAGATTTCCTCTCATGACTGATGTTTTCGTGTGTGGAGCCCAGGGGTTATACAATGCAATAATGGCACAGCAATTTGACCACACTTCCCATAAGCAAAGTTGTCTTCAAAAGGATTGATTAAAACTTTTAAAACCAATGAATCAGTTGTTTGATGCTTTATATGACAAAGGGCTTCCTGGATCTAATACTTTCATAAGATGGCTTTATGAATCACAAATACCATTGCATTGTCATCTTGGCTCCTGGGAGGCAAAGTTGTGAAGTTTTAGGCATTGAGTGAACTGTTGATGTCTCCAGGTTAGTGAGGGGTAACCTGGTGGCCTGGGGTATAGGCAATTAGGGAGAAAGTTTAGAGACTTTCTCAGCTCACCAGGCAATCCAGAACAAAAGTCTCTGGACCAACCACCCATGGTTGCATTTCTCTTGCTGGACATCTCAAACCTATGAGGATATTCTAGCTACTTCTCTAACAGGCCTAGGGAGCTGTAGAGGTGTGGTGTGAAGACCTAGAAAGGACTCCATATCTCCCAATCTTGAACCTGGACACAATGTTGGATGGTGTCTAACCAAATCTCTCCCTTCTTCAACCTGGATAAGATGTTGGATGGTGTCTAATCAAATTTCTCCCTTCTTGAACAATTTTCCTAGCCTGTTGCTATCTGCCTCCAACCCTGCCTGGCTTGGGATTTTCACAAGACACTAGATTCTGCTACACCTATCCATGAAATGTGTCCCTCTGGCTCAGTGAGAGTTCAAGCTATGGGTTAATGTTATAACAGTTTGGTCCCTGGGCATTAGACTGTTAGACCAGGCATCTGAGAGTGTTGGCTCTGAAAGTTTCAGTGCCCTATGGCTAGCTTTAGGAAGTAAAAACAAAAAGTACTCAAAACAAATTCTATTCAAGCATAGGGAGGTCAGGGGAGAGGCACTGTGCTAGGAACAGTGAAGGTGGTTTCCCAGCCATCCTCTCCCGATTCTCACTCCTCCAGGGTTCTTTTGGCGGGAATTTCATACATGAATACTGTGTTTACATCCTTTCCACCCCCTAATTCTCCCCTTCCAATTCCTCCTGTGTCTTCCACTCCCTCTCAAATTCATGACCTCTTCTTTTTTGAACTGTTGTTTTACACACACACACACACACACACACACACACACACACACAAATACAGCTTGCTGGTATGTGTATGTCTTTAGGACTGACCACTTAAAATTGGATAGCCTATCAGGAAGCTAGTCCCTGGAGAAGGCAGACTTTCTGTCTCAGTAGCTATTAATTGCCTGTAGCTCTGTCTAGGGGAACCTTGTGAGATTTCCCCTATGACAACGGGTGTTGTCATGGTGTAGATCTCATCTAGGCAACCCTATTTCTGAGATTTCCCAGGTGCCCCTTCTCCATCATACTATTTTGCAGCAGATTTTCTAGTAATCTGGTTCTTAAAATCCTCTGCCCCTCGTTTACATTGTCCCAGAGCCTTCGGTGTAAGGATTGTGATGTAGATCTGTCAGCTGAGTTGGCTAAGCCCATGTTTAGTTGTTCTCTTCGTTTTGTTCTGTTGTGGCTTTCTGAAAGGGTCTCCATCGGCTGCAAAAAGGAGCTTCTTTGGTGAAAGCTGTGAACTGCCCGCTTCTGTGGAGAGGAGGGTGAGTGTCTAAAATGCAGTTAGGAATGATACAGGTTTACAAAGGTAGCAGTAGTAGGTTCTTCTCTAGGTCACAGGTAGGTTGCTAGGTTTACAGTATGGGGTGTAAATTCCCTCCTATTGACCAAACCTTAAGTCCAACCAGATAGTTGTTGCTTATCCCTGAGTTATAAATGGCATTATTCTGTCTTGGGGCTAACTTGCCATGCCAGTCACTGTTAATTTTTAGGTTTTACAGCAGGCTTGGACAGTTGATTGTTTTTCTCCCTCGGCAGTTTGCATAACACCTTCTGATACTGAGAGCTAATTCCAGGTCAGTTCCAGCTCAATTCCTGCAAGTTCCTTGTTCAAAGTGTGTGGAGACTTCAGCAATTGGGTCTTACCTTCATGTTCTAGGAAGCAACCAGGGCAATGCCAGTTATCTATATCATCTTCGGAATCTCTTTAATTCCCCTGATCATCAGCTCAAGGGGGAGTTTTTCCATGCCTGGCACTGAGTTTTTGCAGGACAGTCTATAGGTCTTTAGGGGAGTATTGTCGCCCCAAGTGATGTAACTTCATTTAAATTATTTATGTGTATATATATATATGTTTAAAATATTATCTGTGCATTTGAAAGTAAACATAAAACATTTCTCTGAAGCCTTTTCAGAAATCCTTAGTGTTATTTATCCATGCCTTTTTCTCTTCCTCTATATTGTTTTCCCTTCCCATTTCCCAGTTAGTTTTCCCATTTCTTCCTTCTTCATTATGTCTGAGATTCTGATGTCCAGAAATGTTATACCTCAGGACCCAAAATGGCATCACCCATGTCACTGATGGATCAAAAGCAAAACCAGCTGTCTTCAGGGTCTGTGATGTGACTGATGCATTGAAATATTTGGGAATGTCCAGAACTTTTGGGAGGCTGGCCATGCAGATGGACCCTCCTTTGCTCTCCTGTACCAGAGGCAAATGTCTAAGCCAGGACTGAAAAGAACAGCCAAGTCCCTGGACACTGGCAGGGAGTGACTGAGGCAGTGCTGGAGACACAGGACACAGCAGGATAGCAGAATACAGGAAATAGTTTTCTTTATGCTCCAGAGTCCTCCTTTCCAAAGGCCCCACATAGAAAACATTGTTTCAACACCCTGGACACATTCACAGCCTCTCCAGCTCCTGACAGAAGGACAGTTAAAGCTGCCACAAATGTTCCACAGTCCCTGTGACTTTAATGAAATCCACTGCGACAAAGCCTTGTAACTGATGCTTGGGCGGCTCAAAGTCACCCCAGTCCACCCCAGTGGACTCCAGCTGTAAAGCCCCAAGCTCATGCCCAGGACATCTAAGCTAGCTGATGTATGCCCTCTATCAGTGGTTGCTGAGGTTGGAGCCCAGAGGACCCTGGGTCATGTAGATGCCATCACAGAAAGCTAAAAGGGCATTGTGGTTTGGGCTCAGCAGGACACATAAGAGCCTGTGTGAGAGTCAGGATGGAGGCCAAGGCAGAAGCCAAGCAGACGTTGGCTTATAGAGCTTTTAAGTGCAATAAATAATGATGGCTCCATCTACGTGGCCAGCCTCCCAGAATTTTCAAGTCTTCAAAGTGTCCCCAGAGCCTCTCTTTCCAAACTCCAGGAAGCATCCATTCCAAAAGGACTGAATTCTTCCTCTCTGAAGGCCTCGTAAGCGCAGTTCTTTCTTAGGAAGAGGCAGGAAACTAGGCGATCTCTAAGGACACTTTTAGAAAATTGAACACAGAACCTTTTATCAGGAAAAGCCGAGATTGTTTCAGCCCACAGCCCTCACATTCATCAGAAGCACTTCAGGGAGAGAAAATTAATGAGGATGCTAAGTGTATAATGACTTCTGGAGACCAGCAGGCTCCACTGGGTGGGTGTGGCTGGAGGCTTGTCCCGAAGCTATGAAGTTGTTGCCTGTGCTCTTGACCTCCCAGTTCAGGCTTCCAGGCAGAGAACTGAGGAGTCGGTGGGGACTTTCTCTTTCCTAGCAACTGGAAAAAACTAGTAGCAGAGAACCGTGGAAATGATACACGTGGGCTATTTTGAAAAAGGAAGAGACTTCTTGATTTCAATACTGCTTTGAAGTTAAAATGTAAAAATCCATAGAGCCGGCAAGAATTCGGGTCCAAATAACAAAACAGTTATTTTACAGAGGGTTCAGACACATTAGCTCAGGGGCATGCTGCAGACAGACGCTGACAGCCAACTCCTGTCTGAGGGAGCTAGTACTCTGCTTTCTAGAACCGAAACTTTACCACTGCTACCCAGTCAATAGCTAGGAGTGTTTTGTTGGGGGCTCCCTACCCCCACCACCACTCCAGCGAGTGCCGATATAGGGGGTCACTGTTTTGATTCACAGATGTATTCCTGGAGCCTGTCTGTCTGACATTAGGGCTGAGGTGAGGTTGTGCCTTGCCCTGAGAGACTCCGTTCTACAAGCAGCGTCACAGAGGAGGTATAGTTATGCTCCTTTGTGGGCACGTAAATACCACCAACTGTGTGTCACTACTCAGGAGGCACAGGCTGAGAAAGAACTCTTAAGTTCACAAAGGACGCTGTAATGCTTTTAACCTTTTGTGGCCTTTCTGTAACCTATGTATATCCACAAATACAGGGAGACGGAGATATGACAGCTTTAGTGAGAGCTGTGTAGTGAGTGATCTAAGAGTTGATACTATTAAATGTTTGGAAAGAAGGAACCTGTGTGCCTTAGTCAATGATCCAGAGAACTCGGGACTGCTTGGCAAACTGCAGCCAATGGAACCAACGCAGTTTTTGAATTTCTTATTGCACAGTTACTTCTGACATTGAGGGAAGACACACATGTCCACTCGTGTTTGTAACACTGTGCACTCACAACAATTAGACTCTAAGATATTTTTAGAGGGAAATCCTCACTAAGTGGGAAGGGGTTATACTGGGGTACCATCCAAAAGTCAAAGACAGAGACAAAAGAAGTCTAGAACCCACGGGCATCTGAAATGAGAACAAGTGGCCTGTGGAATTCTTCAGAGGGGAGACTGGAAATGGGTGAAGTGCCTCGAAGTTCTGAGGAAGTGGCCTTCACTGAGGTATTGTCCTCCAAATAAAGGACCTTGAGTCTAACAGATGGCATCCTAGGTGCCTGAAGTCAACTCTTGTTTCTGGAGCTGGCTGACTCACCCTGGCCTCTTTGGGTTTTGCTGGGGAGTTGGGCAGAGCCATTTGATGTTCATCTCTAATTACTTTTGTCTGTCTTCTTGTCATTAGAGGATAAATGGTTTATAATTCCCCAAGTTCTTTGTGATGAGATCAAAGGCAAACCCCTTGGGAGATGGCAGGAGAAGGCAAGGGACAGGGTGTTCCTGGGACTTCCTCTGCCCTGTGGCTGGGTTGGGCCTCTGCAGCACAGTGATGTTCTCAGCCTTTATTCAGTAGCTGGGGTTACTCTTGCCAGGGATCAGGGAGGTGGCTCGGTCTACAGCCTGAGGATGCTGTTCACTTACTCACTCCAAAGGCAGGGACTTCACATATGGGAAGAAGACAGGATCTGTGGCATTTCGCCAGTAACAAAGTCCAGTGGCACTGTCTGGAGAGCCTGCTGATCCTTGCACTTGTGTTTGGCTCTTGCTGTATCCAGGAGCACAAGGGCAGGGCCTTCAGTCATGATGACAATCACTCTGATCACCAATTGTCGCTTTGCACTCTCCGGGCAGGCTCTCCCTGCTCCTGACTGAGGTGCTGTGGGCATACACCAGCCCTTCTTGACCGAATGTCCTGAAGCCATAGCTCCCAGAGCTTGTGGAGTCCTCCCAAAGAGCTCAAGAGCACAGGTGAAGCTGGTGGCTTGCAGAAAGCTGGCACAAGAGTCTGTGCCACCTAAAGGGAGTCACCTGGATACTATCAGTGAATTAAAAAATTAAGACAGTCATGGTACACGTCTTTGATCCCAGTGTCTGGGAAGGCACAGACATGTAGATCTCTGTGACTTCCAGACCAGCCAGGGCCACATGGTGACACAGCAACAGCAGGAAAGCTGGCCTCTGAGAAAACAGAGGATCACTGACTCTTCGGACGCCTGCAGCTTTCTTTTGGGGAAATGGATGTTTAGCTAGAGACGTAATAAAGTTAAAAGAGTCACCTAGTTTTATTTCTGTTGCATGATAAAAAAAATCCTAACAAAAAGCAACATAGAGGAGAAAGGGGCTTATTTGCCTTAAATTTCCAGGTCACAGTCTGTCTGTCACAAGAAGTCAAGGCAGGAACACAAGCAGAAGTCACGTTGCATCCACAGTCAGAAGCACAGAGGAACAAATACCTGTTGCCAGCTTGCTCCTTGCTCAGCAAGTCCTCTGTCTTCATACAGTTAGGACCCTCCCAGGCGACAGCACTGCCACAGTGGGCTGGAACTTCCTACATCAATTAATGCCATCATTACTGGGACGTCCCCTAACAAGAGAGCAATGCCCATGGGTCTGTAAAGGGTGCAGAGGCAAATCTCTCCAGAGGCAATTTCAGGAAACAGCGTCTGCTTTATCAGCAACCACTTGTATGGCAGTATCCTATTGACTGCAATTGGTTTATGGGCTACCCTATCAACTGCGATTGGTTTACAGGCTACCCTATGGACTGTGATTGGTTTGCGGGCTACCCTATGGACTGTGATTGGTTTGCGGGCTAACCTGAGATAGATCTTCTTCATTAAGGCTCTGTTTCCAGGTAATTCTAGGCTGTACCAAGTTGACTGGTCAAACCAAGCAGTGCAATGAGCTACCGAAATGACTGACTTAGAACAGTGCCTGATCTATAATAGGTGTTCAGTACATGAAATCAACTTTGTCAATACTGCTGAGCAGCTGCAATTATTAGTGACTTGTTTTCTTTCAAACTGTTTTGAAGACGATCAAAATGGTCAGCAGTAGGCAGAGACCAAATTAAATCCAAGAAAAAGCTCTCACTCTACAGTGATGTACAAGAGGCACTGCTAGCATTCAACAAGTCAGTGGCAGTCACAGATGTGCCAATATGCACCTTTAAGAAGGCAAAACCATATCTCTTATTTGCTCGCTGCCTTTGTGAGGACACTGTGAGGGGGTGTTTGTCTGCCTTAACCACAGCACATTCTCATTTGACCCACAGAATTACAAATTATGCAGGAATGAATTTGTAAGTCCTGCTTTTAAGAATATAAAAAGTCATTATTAAAGAGTGTTTTTCTGTTACTACAAGCTTGACTTTCCATAAATTCTTATTGCCACAATATGCTAACAAGTAAAACACAAAAACTTGCAGGTATATGCTTTTAAAGACACAACAAAACAAAAGAAAAAGGGGGAAAAAGAAGAAAAAAAAGCCAGCTGGATGTGGTGCCATATTCCTCTAATCTGACGGATTGGGAGGCAGAGGTAGTTAGATCTCTGTGTCAACCAGGATGGCCTGGAGTCACTCCATGCACCCACAGATTAGAGTCACAATTCCTGTTCAGACATAGTGGAAAATGGTACTTCCCCCATCTAGAGACGACAACCTTACAAATCGCCCGAGTTAGAGGAACCTCTCATGACAGAAGTCCATATAATGGATCACACAAACAACTCGCAGGTAAACATGAAGACTTCTTATGAGGGGGTCTCCTCCTGGGGTAGTCACCTCAGTGTGTCCTCAGATGGCACAGAGACATCTTGGCATCTTTTCCTCTTTTATAAGAATATCAATCCTACCGTATCAGAACCATTGATTCATGAACCCCATTGAACCTTAATTACTCCTTTAAAATGCCTCCAATTCAGTGTTAGTCAGAGAAGTAAACTAGGGCTTCAACACACGCAGTGGAGAAGAGGGTTGCTCTCTTCGGCAGCACCTAGAGTAAAATCAGAATGATACAAAGATTAGTATGGCCCCTGTGGAAGGATGGCGTGCACATTCATGAAACAGTCCATGTTTTTTTGGCCCCTTCCTCCTCCTGAGGCTGACTACCAAAGTTCAGCAATCAGAAGCTCCTTTTGGCTCACCTAATTAATATGCCCAATTAAAATTAAAGAGCTCATGCTAACACAGGGTTTCCCCCTATACTATTATAAGCTTCCATTTGCTTATGAGGCACATCTGCCTCCCCTCTGTCCGGAGGCAGTCCTTTGTTCCTCGGGACAAATACCTCCTTCACTCTTCCCTTGTCCCAACCCCTGTCACCTTTACCGCTGCATCCTAACACAGACCCCCCCTTCTTCCACTCTTACAAACTGCACCTGCAGCTGGAGAGATGGCTCAAAGGTTAAGAGCGCTGCCTTCTCTTTGAGAGATCCTGAGTTCAAGTCCCAACAACCACACAGTGGCTAACAGCCATCTACAGTGAGATCTGGGCCCTCTTCTGACCTGCAGGCACACAGGCATGCAGAATACTGCATATGTGACCAAAATTTGCACCTGCTGCTGTTTGCTGTCTGAGTCTGAAAGCAACCACTTTAACTTTTCTTCCCCATTTAATGCAGGTCTCTCTGTGAAAACAAACAAAAGAAATGGAGAAGAGGTTTTGAATGAGTCCTTAGCAAGATAGAAGAATCTTATTTCAGTGGTGGGAAATAGTTAAGTGTAGTCAGTCACAAATAATGAAATTAATAAATCCAGAAAGCTCAAAATGTTTTCAAAATCAATGGAAAACTAATACAAAGAGTTAAGGTTAAAAGTCATATAAGAATATAGAAATATAGGGGGGGCAACAAGATAACAGTTATAATGCGTGAAGTAAAAATTACCTGGCGTGGGCTGGAGAAATGGCCCTATGGTCAAGGGCATGTATCAGAGTTTGGTTCCCAGCTCCCATATGGGCAGCTCACCAAAGCCTGTATTCTACTGCAGAGGAGCCAATGCTCTCTTCTGGCCTCCATGAGCAACTGCATTTGCATGTATATATATATATATATGGCCCTTCAACACATATACATACAAACAACTAAAAAACAAAAATAAATCTTTAAAATGTTGTAATTATCTGGTGTAAACAGCAGTAGAAAAATATACCATATAGCACAGAGGTAAAGCAATCAAAAGTGACAAAAACAAATACAAATATTCTTAATTAATTAGCAGCACAACGTATTAACACTATTCTATAAAACACTATTCTATTAAAATGGCATAGAGGAAGGCATATTTTTAAGAAAAGCCTGAGTTACACTTCTAGAGATGAAAGCTGCAGTGTGTGAGATGAAAGTACATGTGCTATGGATGTCAGATTAGACGCAGTCAAAGGAAAGATAGGCAGACTTGAGAGCTCTCTGTATCTATTGCCTGTGAGTTGAAACATTCCTGCCTGAAATGGAAGGGTGAGGATGGCTCATAAGACTCCAGAACTACATGAAACATACAAGGCCCAAGAAGTGACAGAAACTTAGGAGGCTCAGAAAGTTCCTGACAGCTACAGTATCCACAAGGCCCCTGGCTCAGGTTATATACGCAATAAGAGTTTATGGGGAAAGGGCATTTGAACCAACCACTGACTGAACCTGCACAGGAATCCCAGGAGGAGTCAAACCCTTTTGGTGACAGAGCTGTCATTGAACTGAATATGCTCCTACAAGGACCCTTCAACCATGCTCCTATAAATAACACCAACTAAATCATGGCTTCACTAAGCTATGCTTGGGGGGAACTGTCTTTGGTCTGTCATCAGTGGCCTACCTAGGGTGAATAGACATTTGTTCAGGCATCCCTGGTAAAAGTCACACAGGAGTATTTAATATAATTATTCCAAATGAAACTCAAAGAGATAGAACAATCTAAAAATGAACAGGGCATCAGGGGGTGGAAAAGCTGAAAAACACAGCAGAAGACCTTGTGATTGAGTTCTATGAGATGAAGGAGAGGAGGGACAGAAGAAACTCTTAAAAAATGATTCTGAAGAATTTTAAAAATTGGATAGAAATTACAAATTCACAGACACAAGTCACTCAACAATCTCAAATCATTAAGAGAAGAAGTAGGAGGAGAAGGAGGAAAGAAACCAAAAAACACACTATAACTAAATTGCATTAAACCAAAAAGAATAGAATTGCATAGAAATAAAAAGTTTGAAAAACAGTCAGAAAAAAGGAGGGGAGAATCATCCACGGAAAGCAGCAGTAAGGGTGGCTGTGGATTTCAGCAACAATACGTCATGAGAGCTCATTCCAGTAACCCCAGTACTCTGTGGGCAGGGTGAGGAGATCAGAACTTCAGAAGTTCAAGATCATCCTCTCCTTCGTAGCAAATTCAAGGCAAGCCTGGGACACATGAAACCCTCTCAACCCCTCCTTGCTCTCAGAAAACCCCACAGTGAAGTGGAAGTAGAATTCATACAAAAGGAAAACGCTGTCTTTGAATGGAGTTCCTCTTAACTGGTTTAGCTGTAAAGGTTACACATTATGGTCCGCAAACATACAATCAGAGATGAAGTATTAAAACAGCAATTACTAGCTGGGCAGTGGTGGTGCACTCCTTTAATCCCAGCACTCGGGAGGCAGTGAATTTGAGACCAGCCTGGTCTACAAAGCTAGTTCCAGGACAGCTAGGTCCGTTACAGAGAAAAAAACAACAACAAAAGCCAAACCAAAAAAACCCCAAAACAAACAAAAAAAACAAAACAACAACAACAAAAACCAACCAACCAACAAGAAGAACAACCCAATGGTTCCAATACCTGTCTCATTGACACTAGGATGAATGGGCCACTGGTCCCCAAGAGCCATCACGGAGGACCGTAGTACTTGGTCCATACTGATAAAATCTAGCTAGGGAAACTTTGCAAGCTCCAGCTCCTTGATTAGGTTTAAACACTGGAAACAGTTCTATGGCTCTGGGATCTGCTTCTAGAATCTTCTTCCAACGATCTGAAACACTCTTTGTTTCTTACGATGAGAGTTAGCAAATGTTTGGAGCTGAATGATTTTACCAACTGGGATGGCTTTTCTCATTTTCGTCTTTTGTCTGTTCCTTTTTGATCAAGTTGCCATTATTTCTTTGGAAAATCTTTCCCAAGACATGTGTGGGCCTTGGAGTAAATTTCCCTAGGGGTCACTTCATTAGACAAAACTTTTTATTTTTTTGCCACAAAGAAGCCCTTCCATGATTTGGGCTTCTGTTCACACAACTGGGAGCGGCGTATTTAACTTTCCCCAGCCTGTGGTTTGGTGGAGAAGGCCCATGTGGCACACCCTTCGTTACCTGAAGTGACCCTTTTGTGGCTGCATACTCTGACTGTCTGGTCTTTCTGAGATTTTGGTATAAGATTCATATTCATACTCCTGGCTTTCTCCTTGGAGCACTCTTCCAAGTTTTAGAGTCTGTTTCTCAAACTTAGCATACATTATTTTTATTTTTTATTTTTTTAAAATTGTTTCTATTGAGATATGTATTTTTCTCCACTCCCCTCTGGGTGTGAGTTTTCTAAGAACATCAAATCTTGGCTCTGTTGAGCTTAACACATTTGTTTAAAAAGAGAGAGAGAAAGAGAAAGAAAAAAAGGATTGTTTTGTTTTGCTTGTTTGTTTTTATTCCCCTCATCAGAAAATCAGTTGCTCTCAGCGTCTGCTGCTATCACAGCTCTTGCTATCCAAGACTCCAGTTTCCTGGGATTCCAACTTCAGCCGCAGCTCAGTTCTGTCCTGAAGAATTCACATGGGACACAGTACCAGTGGAAGCAGCTGAGAGTTTAACTATAGCAAGGCAAAGAGAAGGCCAAAGGGACAATAGCCCTCCCTTCTGGTTGTCCCCTCCCTCCCTTGTACATCCTGCACAGGAGGCACCCCCTCGAATCGGACATGCTTTTCTTCAAATCCCATTTTATCCAGAATTTAGACTGTTTAGTAGATGCATACGATGCAAGAATAATAGGGGTTTAGTAGATACATTTAGAAGATGAATAATTTAGTAGATGCATTAGATGCAAGAATAATAGGGCTTAAGTGCAGCTAGAGTTGAAAAGTCTTCTAGAAAAACGGGCAACAACTCTCTACACACACTCTTCTTCATTAATTTCTGTTGTTATTGTTGTGTGTGTGTGGACGACAAAGGACAATTTTCAGAGTCAGTTCCAGCCCCATTGTGGAATTCTGTAATTGAATTCGGATGGCCAGGTTTAGTATGCTTTTACCTGCTGAGCCTTCTACAAGTGAGTAGAAGAGATCAGGGTCCTGAAGTCATCTGAGGCGCCTGTGTAGGGGTTGTTCTCAGAATCCAAGGTCGGTTCAACATCACCCATTCAAACATGTGAGCTGCCATATTAATATTTTATTTAAAAAACATTAAGATCATCTCTGTAAGTTCAATGGATGGCTTCTCCTAGGAAAACAAGAAACAACAAAGAAATAAAATGTTTAATGTGTCAAAGTAAGACATGAATGAGTGGAAGGGGTTTGTAGAGAGGAGGGAGACAGACAGGGATGGGCAGGGGTGGGAGAGACTGGGGCCAGAATAACTAGAATGTATTAGAATATACAAGTATGAAATTGTCAAAGAACAAAGTTAGAAAGATAAAAATGTACATAACACTGCATACTAAGATAATATTTTTCATTTACAGGAAATAATGTCAAATAAAGACATTCATCTAATGTTAGACTCCATACCAGACTCCTGCCCAGGTCACAGTGCTCTCTTCAGCCCCTCTTCTCTCGCTAACACACCCCTTGAGAGCATGTCTGCAACTCTAGTCACAGACATCTAGTTTGACAGATACCCAGGGGCCTTGATTTCTCACCTGAGTGTGAAGACTCTTCTGTGAGACTTACACCATGGAAGGTGCTAGAGATTTTGCAGCCTGAAGTGAAATATACAAAATGGAAACCCTAGAGCTCCTGGAAAGAATACAGGCCAACAAAAAGGACAAAAGTTAAAAAAAAAAACCATTGCGTATGCTAACTTCACATACACAGCACATGTGAAAGTAAAAACATAGAGAGTAAACATGGTAAGTTAATTGTGGTCAGTTTGAGTGACTTGTCTGCCTCAGGAAAAGGGTTCTGACATTGTTAGTAAAGAATTAAATACTATGTGAAAGTAGTGGGAATGTAAATATGCTTATTATGATTTTAAGATCAACCACAGAGATATAGTTCAAAAGTCAATAGAAGAGCCCAAATAAAATACTAAAAAGCATCCAGTTTATCCAAGAAAAACAGAAAAGTAGGACTAGAGGAACAAAATGCTTATGGCGTAAATAGAAAACAAATGCCAAGATGGTGGGACCAACGCCAATGGAGTAGCAATCACACTAGCTGCCAGCGGTTTCTTCCTTCTCCTCCCTTTCTCTTTCCAGTGCCTCCCCTCCCCCTTCTGTTTCATTTCTGTCATAGCCTCCTCAAATACAAGGCCCTTAGACAAAGCAGGACCAGGCGATCTGTGCCTCAGGGTCTTAACACTGAGTCAGTCTGAAATGAAATGGCTCATCAGGAGTGAGTTTCATCCTGTCACCATGTTTCTTCTTCATTTGAAACAACTGGCTCTGTGTACAACATGCAGTCACCAAACTTCACTGAATATATCCAAGAAAGGCGTGAGTGTAAATGTGACTTTGGTCACTTCAATGACACTGTGACCACCTCTCTCCCTCTGAAAATAGAAATTCCCCTTCTAAATATTCATGTGTTAGTTACAAGAGCTTGACCATTGTTTCAAGAAAACTTCTGAATATAAGATGAATGATGAATGAGTGGAGTAGAGAGAAGCATTCTTAGCTCCTACCTCTTGGTCCAAGCCTCATCCATCCCTCATCTCAGTGGCAATGTGACTTTAACACCCCCCCTCAGCAATAGTTCCTGCAGGGGTTTGTTCAGGTATTGTATTAAACTAATCTGCTGGTGTTCTAATAATCAGCCATCAGTTCAAAGTTAAAAGACACAGCCCAAGGGTGGATTTCCCCTTTATAGAGTGATGGTTTCTGTTCCAGCAGGTGGCCTTGTTATCCCATTTAGGACAATAGGACCAACAACAAATTTGTGTCAGCCAACTGGCTCTTCAGAAGAAAAGGCGATTCAGTCATATGACAGCTTAGTTTCTTCTCATATGCCTGTGATAAAAGTGCTCCCACCAAAGGCTTTAGGGAGATAAGGTTTATCTGTATCCCAGAAACAGCAGCAAGAGGCTGGGGAAACTGATCACTTCCCATCCATGCTCAGAAAGAGATAGTGTATGCTGCTACTGAGTTTCTCTTATCCCTTTACACAGTTCAAAACCCACAGTGGGGTGGGGTTCCCACCTCAGTTAACATAATCAAGATTCCCTCCCCACACCACATTCACAGTCCTGCACTCCCAATGCTCAGAAGCCTAGCTTCCAGATAATTCTAGACTTTGTCATATTGACAGTGAACACTAAAACCCCACATGTGCCCTACATTTTCCCAACATGAAAATTAATGCACATACAAGTTCCTGTTAAAAAGAAAAAAGGAAAAGAACTAATGACTCATCTGATGGAGGAGGGTTATCTGTCTATGTGTTACTTTCATTGGTTAATA
>LOJH01021557.1:0-10166 GCA_001685095.1 Ellobius talpinus
TCATCGTATTAGGGAGACGGTGACTTCCAAGGCATAGGATAAAAATTGTCGAGAAGGGAGTGTATAATCAACAATGTAGTAAACACTAGAGAGAGTCTAAAGCCTGCCCATAGATTCCTCTTTCCCAAGAAGTAGATGTTCTACTAATCCACAAAGCAGATCATCCGTACCTTAGCAGCCCTTTGGCTTCTTCCTGTTCACCTGCCTTTTTATTTCCTCATGGCGAGTTATTAATGTGGCCAGAAAGGATGAGTATTTTTTTCCTTTGCTCAAGTTCGAGAGGGAAGAAATGGAGGAATGGCGTCTTTCTGCCTCAAATCTCACATTTAATGATTAGTTGGTATCTTCACATACTCCTGTCACACGTGATAACTGGAAGTGAGGCATCCTGGGTAGACTCCCCTAAAGTCAAAGGTTAGCAGTGGGGCTGCGGAGTGCCTAGCAGACATTGTTTCTTCCAGCCCCATGGAGAAGGGATTTGTGAGCCTGCTGGGTATTAGCAGAGCCGGTTCAGTCCACTTTTCCCTCCTTTCTGTTTGGGGATCTAAATATAGCTTCAGTTAAAGGAACATCGTGTGCATGATAATTTCAAACATTTTCTGTAAATGTTTCTAAAGAGGAGAGCTCTTCCGGAAGTACTCAGTCACAACTTGCTATGCACAATACCAGCCACTGTACAGAATTCCTTCTCTTAATTCTGCTATTCACGGCCAGAGCTGTTAAATCTTGTTTCTCTGTGTGAAATGAATTCAATAAAATCATGGCTTAAGCTGTCCTTCCTATCATCTCTGTGTCTTGACAGTTTATGCTCATCTCTGTTGCCTTTAATGCTATCTCTCTTTAAAGCCAGTGGAGTCAAAGGTTGGTAGCTCTTGAGCCACACTGCACCCCTTTGAAAGTGTCTTTGTAACCAGGATGGCACCTGTCTGGATCACAGAGGACAGCAGAGAGAAACGTTTCTGGGCAGATCAGTTGTATAGCTATAAAAGCACTGAGAATTTTTCTGAACAGCCTGAGTTTAAAATAAAAATAAGCCTGCAGTAGCTAAACTTCCATTTCGGAGTGAGCTCAAGCTGATAAAGACAATGTGTGGAAGCTAGGCAAACCCATCATGGACTCTTATTTTATCCTTGCGTTTTGTGCATACTGATGCTTTTCAGTTTCTGTCTCTTTGGGGTCTACTAGAGACTTTGGGGTATCTGTAACTCTGAAACACCAAACAGCAAATGCACAGATAAAGAGTAACGTAATTTGTAAGTCTCTAATAGGAGCAGTTACCTCATGTTCATGATGCTGACTGGACCTGAGTTCAGCTTTCTACTCTGTTGTTTCTGAGGGGTTAAGTGTTCGCTTAGTTACAGCTTTCTGCTCATGACTGTAGTCTGCTTCTGCGGTTAGCTATTTTGAATATTAAGGCCAGGAAGGTTCTTCTCAAACAGGAAGTTTCCCTGCCTTTTTACCCCTTCTCCCATGCCCTCTGCTGGACCCTCTATGCACTCATGTTATCTTTTCTGCAAGACTGGTATTTTTCCTTGGACCGGTAAACCATCTAAGGGCAGGAACTTGTGCTTCCCAATTATAACTCATGCCATTCCTCTGCATCTTACAAGCCCAGGGATTCTTGCTGGGTCTGTGAGCTCACCCTTACTGGCATGTCCTATGGGCAAGAACTCTGCCCTCATCTATGATATAATGTAGACCCATGGTTTTGAAAGCTTTTATTAAATTTATTCTTTGACAGTTTTGTACTTGTACATGATACATTCTGATTATTGTCACCCGCACTCTCTATGAACGACACCCAGCATTTTTAATGCTTTCTCTTTCCCTCTATGTCCTGTCCCCCTTTTCATGACTTCTTGCTCCATTTTGTGCCTTTTTTTTCAGAATTTTCTTGTTTTTCTTAATCTCTGACTTAGTTTGGGCTGCCAGAAACAAAGACCACAGACTTGGGTGGTTTTCAAATCACAGAAATTAATTTCTCACATTTATCAAGTGAGTATTCAGAGATCAAAGTGCCCAGCAAGTCTGCTCTCTGTGAGGACCCACTTCCTGGTTTCCAAGTGACCATCTTCTCAGGTAGAGAGCAGAGAAAGAAAAAAACTGTGTCCCCTGTCTTTATAAGGGCACTGACTCCATTCATGAGGGTTCCATACTTGTGACCCAATCTTGTCTCCAAGACTGTCCTCCTAATACTGTCAGTGCAGGGTGCTGGAACATCAGCGTTTATACACAGGTAGGAGACACATCAATCCATAGCAGTCAGAAGCAGACTAGCTAAAACATTTAGTTATCAGCTGGTTCTCTGATAACTAAATGCTCTGTGGGCATTTACACACCCAATTCTTGATTTTCACTTTTTAGAAATGTGATTCTTTTGAGTTTGGGGTTTTTTCTTTGTCACAGTACCTTAGGAATAAGAAGTCTTTCATTTTTATGAAAAACTAAAGCATTATTCCTCTTCCTGAGTTATTACTGGTTACCATGGGTGGAAGACTTTGCTGACTTTTTTGGAAGTTGTTTTTTAGAGAGATGTGTAATAAATATAAGCATCTGCTCTCTTACTGTTGAAAGAAAGAATAAAGTTGGGTGCATATAGTTACATTTTATTTCAACCAATGAATAATTTTAAAATGTTAACTCCATTTACTAATTTTTTATACCCTTTCATAAAAATGACTCAAAATTTAGGGAAAACCATTACATACTGTTCCAGGTGCCTGATATGGTATAGATAATAATTTCATGGTAGTCCGGTAATATTTGCATTGCTGTATTGCTAACAGAATGAGTCACAGAGGCGCTCTGTGGTAAAGCCAGGAGCTTACCTGCATAACAGTTGTTTGCTTGGTCTTGTAATAATAGTCACAGAATATCTACACTGTGTTAAACTTGCCCAAGCTAGCCTTAAAAAGATAGTTGGTTTCGAGAAAACAGCTGAAAAGGCTAGAAGAAGTCTCCCATTCTCTCTCAAAAACACATCTGCTCCCAGGGGCCCGTTCCCTGTTTCAAAGGAACTGAACAGTGAAGTAGACTGAACTTCTACTCAGAACGATGCTGCTGCCTGCAGGACAATCAGATGACACTGTGCAGTGTAGTTCTGCGATTACTCTTACTGTTTCAACGTAGGCCTAATATGAAGGCCCCTCTCTTCTGTTGGTGGTTTTATTATTAAAACACTCAAAGGCGGCCTCCATGTTCCTTCATCGCTGATATTTGAGTTGCTGTTTGCCTCTAAGCAGGTCTCTGGTCCCAGGTGTCTTGCTGCTGGGACTGTCTTCATCTGTGAGCTATGGCCAACATGCCAGTTCATGTCCTGTGCGTGCCCCTCCTGAAGCAGTCCCGTGCATCGCATGCATGTGTCGACTGCACTGCTTCTCTCTCCCACTTCGTGCAGATGTGCCTGGGTCTTGTTCCCCCTCTTTGCTGCATTTCTACTTAGACCCATTAACATGTCTTTTGTAGTGAATTCTACATTTTAGAAATATAGAACAATACTTTTTATTTTGATTGGTTCTGTTTCCTCAAGTTCTGCTCTCTGAAAGTAATATTACCGCAATCTGTACTAATTTTGTCTCTTTGTGAGTAGGGAACAAGCTTGAAATGTCCATCATACTCCATAACCCTCCCCCATTCCTGCTACTGAAGTCATCTAGCACAGAACCGTCTCCACTTAGTACAACAAATGGTGCCAGCAAGACTATCGCATCCTCTTGTTTGCTCCTGGTTTTTTGCTTCTCTCCTCTGGCCCTTTTTCAGATTCCCTCTTTACATTAAAAGGACCGTGTCCTTGAATAACTCCTCTGTGTAATACTTAATGGGGCGTCTTTCGCCAACTCACAGACGAGGACTGTGAACTCCTTTCTGCTTTTGTTCCCTGCCTTGCCTAGCAAATAAATGTGAGTTTTTGAAGGAATGCACTCAATCTAGTTCTTGGTCCTTGCCCCCTGAAAACCCTAAATCTCTTTATGAAATTATTATGAAGTGTTTGTTTTCCAGGTTTTTTGCTACCAACTATATGCACGCAATAGGTAACATTTATTGATAAATTGTTTCATGTCCTTTATTGTAATGTGTTTTAATCTGATAACAAATTCTACAAAGTTCCCTCTAAGGAGTCTACTTCTAAATTACCTGGCTTCACTGTGTTAAGTGTAAACACTTAACATATTCTTTTTTTTTCTTTATATCACACTTTAAGTGGTGCTGGAGGACTGTGAGACAAGGAGGAATGCACTCAGAGTATCATTTGCTGGGACAGAGCTGCTCCAGCCTGTATGTCTACAAAAAGACACAGTTAAATAGCTGGCAGAGTTTAGTGCAGAGAAAGCCAAAGAGAGGGCCAGTTTGTGTTTGTACCCCATGATGAAACCGGATAAGAAAGTAAGTATGGCACCATGAAGAGGTGTCTGACCACTTGCCGGTAGTGAGGCTGAGACAGAAGGAAGGCCCCTCCTGAGAGGTGGTATTTCTCTGGCCGCCAACTCTGCCATGCCTGTTCCTGCTGAGCAGTAGTACTTGTGACTGTTAATTAATAGATGGTCTCATTCTTTATTACTACATGACCTGTCACCCCAAAACACAGCAGTTCACCACAGCGACTTTCATTGCTTGTTATTCTGCCAATCGGGGTCAACAGCTTAGCTAGGCCTAGCTGAATATTTTTTCCTGTTCTCCTCTAGAGTCAACATGGCTCCACTGGACTGGACTTGTTATAAAGACTTGTTCGACTGACTGGAACCTTTATGGTGGCTGAAAGTTAGGGATTATACATACACATTTACACACACCTTAGACTTCGTTGCATGGTATCTGTGTGTTCAGGAAGACAAACGTGAAAGCTACAGGGTACCCTGAGTCTCTACTCCAGAGCCTTGAAGGGCTGCTCTTGTCACATCCTTCACAAATTGCTTGGCCATGGTTCCCACGCTGTGCCTTTCTTTAAGGGTCTGCCTGTCAACCTTACCTCCAAACATGTAATGTCTAGGCTGGTAATGTATGCAATCAAGTTGTTTTTTCTTACAGAAGCAACTCCTTGAAAGGAAGAATTAACTTACCTTTGTGTGCAGCAAAGTGTATAGCAAAGGACCTAGCACCTAGTAATGGGGTAATCTGTTGATGTGTCCAGACACACATGTGGGCCTTGTTTTGTGTACATCGGGATTAAATTATATGATTAAAAGGTTAATGGAAATAGTGCAAAGTAAATTGGAAGTGTGTGCTCAGTGGTTCTAGTGTATATCAAGGAAATCATGGTATTCAGTATTCTTCGAGCCTTCAGACTCAAAGAGATGACCCTGTGTTTCCTTCTTGGATTCCCGAATCACATAGCCAGCAATGACTTATCATCATCATCTGGCTTCATAGTCTGTTCTAGTTTTCTTGTGTTGTGCATGTGTAACGTCAGACTTGTGAACATATATTCCAAAGTAAGGTCACAAGAACAGAAGTCTCCTCATAAATATATCTTGATTGCTTTGCTTAAAATACCATCGACTTTAAATAATAACCTAATGCTAGTTGAGAGTTCCAAAATGATTTGGTATTGCATATTCTTACTGAGTTCCCATGTGGGGAGTTATTCCCAAATCTGCCTGGCCACTGTGGTGGCTGTGTAGTTGGCCACCATAGCCCTGCACTTCTGTGGAATGCTACCATGAATTCAGCAATGTTTTATCTTGTGGTTTGGGTGTCATTAGTTTTGCTAATTCTTGGAAATTCTTTAGGCAACATAAAATCATGTTGTCCACCTTAAGCCTTTTCAACACTTTTTGTAACTGTGACCTAAAAGTTGGCAAAAGTAAATTTCACTAAAGACCAAAGGATACAACTTGCATGGATTTGGTTTTATTGTGGAGTGTTGTGTGGGGTCCAGTAGTCCGGACTGGTGTGTGTGTTCTCTCACAGTTGGTAGGACATCTGTGCAGGCCCTTTGGTTTCCGAGTCTCCACTGCAGAGTCAGGTTATTCTCCTGGGTCTGTCTGCATTTAGATGTTAATTGCTCTTTTTCCCTTGTAGCTTTTAATAGTTTTTCTTTGTTCTGTGCATTTAGTATTTTGATTATTAGCGATTCCTTTTTTGCTCTTCTCTATTTGGTGTTCTGTATGCTTCTTGTACCTTGATAGGCATCTTGTTCTTTAGGTTGTGAAATTTTTTCTCTATCATTTTGTTAAAACTGATTTCTGTGCTTTTAACCTGGGCTTCTTCTCTTTCTTGTGTCCCCATTATTTGTAGATTTGGTCTTTTCATACTATCCTAGATTTCCTTTATGTTTTATGCCTAACATTTTTTAGATTTAATGCTTTCTATAACTGAGGTATCCATTTCTTCTACTTATTTCCAACACTGAAGCTTCCTCTTCCATGTCTTCTGCTCTTGGATAGGCTAACCTCTGAGGCTTTTGTTTGACTTTCTGAATTTCTCATTTCCAGTTTTATTTTGGTTTTGGTTTTCTGTAGTGATTTCATTTCTACTTTCATGTCTTAAACTGTCTTCATTATTTCATTGAACTATTTCTTTGTGTTTTCATGGTCTTAAGTGGTTTATTCATATTCCCTTTAAGATCCTTCAACATATTCATAATCATTATTTTGGCGTCCTTGTCTTATGCTTCCACTCTATAGCACGTCCCAGGGCCCTGTAGTAGGGTTAGTGGGTTCTGGTAGAGTCGTAGTGTCTTGGCTGTTCATTCTTGTGTTTTTGCCTCATGGTCTAGGCATCTGTAGTTATGATGATGGAGGTGTTCTTGGATTCTGCTCTCTGGTCTTGTCTGTATTGGGTGTATGATCCATTGTTGGTTGCTCTTTCTTTCCCCTTGGATCCTGGGAAAGTGTGGTGGTTGTAAAGTCCCTGGCAGAGAGTGCTGTTGCAGGTCAGGTAGGCAGGTGACAAAAACAGAATAGAGATGCACATGGAGGAGAGGCTGAAGGGCTGTGGGAACAAACTAAGGATTGGGTTGGCATCAAGAAGCAGAGTCCCTAGGGAGTGGAGGCTGCAGTAGGACAGAGAATGAGTCTCAGGAACTGGGATTCTGAGGGTAGGGACTCTGGGTCTGCACCAAGAAGTGGAGTCTCCCGTGAATGGAGTTGGAGTGAAGGGAGGATCTCCATCAAACAGACTGCTACAGGACCTAAAGTCTGAACAGAACCTAATGAGGGACAGGAAGGATAGTGAGAAATCACCTGCCTGGTGTGTCCACTACGGGTCTCTGGTAGAAAGTGTTTCTACATATCAGCAAGTGATACTCACACACAAAATGGAGATGGGCTAGAAGGGAAGGCTCTGAGGGCTGGATAGAAAGAGCCAAGCTGGGTCCACACCAAGCGGCAAAGATGGAGGTAGTGTGGAAGGAGGGCACCCACCAGCAGGCTGCTTAAGGAGAAACTGGAGAAGGCTTACCGGAAGACAGGGAGCAGATGAACACCGTTTCTTGGCATTCTCGTGACTCAGCCTCCCCAGAGGGACTGGCATTCGCTGGGTTGTGATGCACATTGCACTGGTAACCTGCAAACCTTTCCCCTTATTTCTGTCTGCTACTACTGTGCAATAGTGATATCCATCCCAGTTACAGGAAGATGGTGTCCTTAGCCTGGTCCTCGCTAATGGACCCCCAGCCTCTGACCCCTCCAGTCATTGCTTATCTTCCACGAGTACATGAAGCAGCATCTGAGATAGCATAGCTTACATATATGTAAATTCAGGCCTGTTTTACTCTTGTCATTGCTAGATTACAAATCAGTTTCACCATGTTATGCTCTTTCTGTCAACCATCATAAAATATATGGCTCTCGTGCCTACATAGATGTTGGGCAAAGAATTATAAAATTACTTTCCTTTATACAGTGGTCTTCATGCTCAGGAAAGAATGGTGCTTTCAGCTCCAAAGTGTAGCATGAGTTCTAATTGTTCTTAATAATAAAACCCGGAGTCAGATATTAGAGGATGAAATCTGAGCGATCAGAGAAGCAGTGCAGGCAGCCACCAGAGAGACCTTTTACCTCTACCCAATCCTCAGACCAAAAGGGCGATCCTGTCCTCGGACTGCCTCCTCAGACTGCTGCCTCAGACTGCATGTATCTGAGCTCCTGTCTCCTCCCGCCTTCTATTCCTCTCTCTGCCCAGTCACATCACTCCTGTCTCCACCTCCCTGGTGCTGGGGTTAAAGGTGTGGGATCCCAACTGCTGGCATCACCTTTGTGTGGGCTCTGTTTCTCTTTTAGACAGATTAATTCTTGTGTAGCCAGGGGTGGCCTTGAACTAAGAGAGATCCCTCTGCCTCTGTCTCCCGAGTTTGGGGGGATTAAAGGAGTGTGCCACCACTCCCTGGCCTCTAGTGGCTTAGCTCGGCACTTTGATCTCAGTCAAGCTTTATTTGTTAAAACACAAACAAAATATCACTACACCAAAGTCCAGGGGATTAATGTGTAACAGATAGACAGCTTATTTAGGAAAACACTGGATGAGATGTCCACTCTCCAAATTCCTAATCTGGAAGTCCTAACAGTAAATCATTGCTTTGGGGGAAAAGTTTGTAAAATGGATTTAGCATGTAGCATGGTATGCATGAAATTGAGTGTTGACAGAGATACCCTTCAAGTTACAAAGCACTAAATAAATGACTGCCATTACCATGGTGGCTGTTCAGTTAGGAATGATCTTGTCACTTTTTTCAGTGCTGCTCTGGGTAGCATTTTAAATTCTGTTGTATTAGTGAATGATTAACACTGTGTTTGATTCTGGTATTTGTGTTTTTGTTACCTAAGAAAGTAAGTTCTATTTCCCTCTACCCTCTCAGAAGAGGGAAGTGCAGATTTTAAACCTCCTTCCCAGGTGTCTTTTAGAAATAGAAGTGCCTGTCAGGTGTGCTGAAGTGACCTGGGGAGACGGCCCTCAAAGCGCTGTTATTCTAGCCTCCATAGCTTCTGGCCCTAATGCATGTCTTAAAACACTTCTGTGGTATTACCCTTGGAAATCTGGCATATCTGTGAACTAAAGGGATTTAAACATTGTCTCCTCACCAATGCGTTTTAATACTCCCCCTCTTCATCTGGACTAGACTATTAAGGGGTTTAATCATCAGTCGGAGTTTGTTTAAACCTTATGCCAGAGATAACCTCTAGAGAGCCAGTGTTCCTTCACAGTGCATGCACAGATGGTGGGAAGCAGCTCACACTATCTACACAGAGAGAATCCATTTCCTACAGCTTCCAGCCTCCCAGATTTAACTACAGTAGCTAACTAAATGCAAGGACAGGCCCCTCTCCCTTCTTGGGATAAATTAGAGATTGTGAAAATTTGATTCTGATATATTTCCAGCATCTATCTTCAGTTCTTAACTAATAAAGAATGTGGTTTTCTTGTTTTGTTTTTTGAGACAGGGTTTCTCTGTGTAACAGCTCTGACTGCCCTGAAACTCATTTTGTAGACTAGGCTGGCCTCCAGTTCACAGAGATCCACCTGCCTCCTGAGTTGTGGGACTCCACAGCCCCGTGGGAATGTGGTTTTCTAAGGAGAACACATGGAGTTTGCAGCTGGGTTGTCCAGCTAGCGTCTCCTGCTGTCCCGCAGTGGCTCGCCATCACCTGCCTGTGTGAAGAGAGGACTCGGCTGTGCTTCCTGACAGCTGTTGTCTCCTCTTTGGCCAGTTGCTGACCCATCACTCTCATCTAAGTCTGGCCTTTGGTACAGACAGGAACAGAATGGGTCCCCGATGCCACCTGAACTTCCTGAGACACCCCTCCTTGCCCACCTGTTTCCTGGTTTGCTCTAAGAAACAGATCATGAGATGTGTCTACTGTCATGTGCAAAATTTTTGGCAGATGCGGGTGATCTAGTCTCCTTCCATCACGATGTTTTTGTGTTAAAAGCAATGGGTGGCATTTATGTTACCAGCATAGAATACTTTCATCTGCAACCCAAACCTTGCTAAATTAGTTTACTGCTTAAAACTGCTGGCATAGAAGTTACCAGAAGTTTTCTGTGTTTAAAGAAAATATATCCACGAGTAGAGATTGATTTATTATTTTCTGAAGTTTAGCCCTTTTTGCTTTTGTTTTTATGTCTTATGGCTCAGAGGTTAAGAGCATTGACTGTTCTTCCGGAGGTCCTGAGTTTAATTCCCAGCAACCATGGGTTAGCTCATAACCATCTATAATGAGATCTGATGC
>LOJH01021557.1:10280-30534 GCA_001685095.1 Ellobius talpinus
AAAAAAAGGTACGTATCTTTAAAAAACAAAAAAAAGGAAAGAAGCTAAGTGGTAGTGGTGCATGCCTTTAATCCCAGCACTCAGAAGGCAGAGACATGTGGATCTCTGTGAGTTTGGGGCCAGCCTGGTCTACCAAGTGAATTCCAGGAAGGCTCCAAAGCTACAAAGAAACCCTGTCTTGAAAATAAAATAAAAGGAAGGAGGGAGGGAGGAAGGGAGGGAGAGAGGAAGGGAGGCAGGCAGGAAGGAAAAAGAAAACCAGATGTTTTTCAGTAGAAGCAGTAAACTTGCTCAGGAAGAAAATCTTGTTCCATTACTCTCAAGTCTGATATTATCAGATCAGTTTTCTCTTCAGCCCTTTGTTAGCTTTCTTAATAGTTTTATGTCACTGGGCATTTTAGCATAAGTGAATTAGAGTTTGGCCCACTACTGCTCAGTATCAGACGCAATCATCACTTTCCCCGCTGGATTCTAGTAACCTACTAACATTTGATTACTTTCAGATATTAAACCAACCTTGCATTATGAGGATAATCCCCACTTGGTTATAGATGTTAGTGTGTGTGTATGGTTGCATTTGGCTTGCAAAGATTTGTGATGTATAATATCTGACTTTGTGTGTTCAGGTGGGAAATTTTTTATAATGTTGGATCATATGTTCAAGTTTTGCTGACCCCATAGAATGATGTAGACAATTATCTTCTATATTTTTTCAAAGTTAGGCTGATATTATTTCTTCCATGAGATAGAAATTACTAATGGAGCCATTGGAGCATAATCTTGGGAAGGTTTGATACTAGGTTGATTTTTATTAGCAAGTGTGAAGCTATTGAGATTTTCATATGTTGATTTTGGCAAGTTATGTTTTAAGATAAATACTCCTTTTATATATGCCATCAAATTTGTTGCCATCTCAATGTCTATAAAAACACTAATAACAAACACCTTTCAACCTTGGTATTGTTCATTAAATCTTTTCTTGAATTTTCTGCAGTATCAGTTCACATCACCATGTACTTGTTCTAGCACTAGAAGAATCCAACAGTCTACACAACCCTAGGCTTTTACAACCAGTGTTACACTCCTCCTCCGAGGAGAAAACTTGCAATGTAGGTTCATTTGCTCACACCACTCCTTAGTATGGAGATTGTCCCATGTGTCACACTTGTTTATTTGGGGAGGGGCATGCGCAGCACATAGAGGTCAGGGGACAGCTTTCAGGAATAGTTCTCTGCTTCCATCCTGTGCATCTCAGGTATCAGACTAGGCAAGTGTCTTCACCATTGAGCCCCCTTCTTCCAGTCCACGTGCAACGTTCATATAAACACATTGAAAACCTGATAAGATAGTCGCATTATATTGGTTTCACTATTCAGGTTTATTATATAGAAAATGAAGATGAAAAAATAGTATTTCTTTTCTTTGTGTCTCAATGCCCCCCCCATATTGTTTTCCTTTGGCCTTAAATATTTCTAGCATTTCTGGTAAAGTATATTTGCTATCATCAAATTCTTTTAATTTTTTTATATGACAATGTGTTTATGGGATATGCTGAATTGACAAATGTACCTGCTAATATGTTAATAGAGAGAGCATGAAGGCTGTGGGTCAACTCAGAAAAAATTTCCCACATAGCAAATTAAATATATCATTCTGCTGTCTTCTGGCCTTCATCTTTTGTTTTGAGAAATCTGCAGTCACTTGAAACACCGTTCTTATTTGATGTCATTGTCCCTATCAGCTGTTAAGATTTTAAATTTTTTTCCATAGACTTCAGTGCTCGATGATGTTTTTGTGTACTTGTTTGATATTTGTCTGGAGTTCTCAAAGACTGTGTATGTGTATACATATATTTTTACTATTAATTTCTTGATAATTTATACAATGTATTTTAGTCATCACCACTACCTTCCCCCCTCCAACTCCTCCCAGATACACATCCACTTTTTTAACCTCCCAGCCTTGTGTCTCTCTTATTAAGCACCATCAAGACCAATTTGTGCTACCCATATATTCTTGGATGTGTGCCCTTCCACTGGAGCACGGTCAACTAGTGACTCCACTCTTAGAGAAAACTGACTCTCTGAGCAGCTGTATCTGCGGATAGCTCCTCAGCTAAGGGCCCCAGCTCTCTTCTCCAGGCTGGGATTTGGTCTGGCTTGAACTCACACAGGTCCTGTTCATGCGGTCGTAACTGCTGTGAGTTCACAGGTCCAGCTCTTCAGCTGTATCCAGGGGATGCTGTCTTCTTGTGTCCTTCACTGCCTCTGGATTGACACTGTCCCCTCCTCTTCTCCAAAGAGCCCTGAGGTTTGGGAGGAGCGGTGTGATGAAGATGTCCCATTTGGGGCGGAGCATTCTGCAGTCTCTTTTGCTCTGCACCTTGGCCAGTTGTGGTCTTTGTGTTGATGGCCCATCTACTACAAAAACAGATCTCTCTGCTAAGGACTCAAAGATGCACTAATTTATGAGCAAAACGATAAATGGTTAGGATTTGGCTCTCCTGTGCCCCGTCTAGCCCCATTTTGGTCTAATAATGTGCCATATATGGATTTCATCTCATAGGACATCACAAGCATTGTTGAATATATACACATATTTCTCCAAACAGAATTTCTGCTTCCTTCTTGTGTTTATCTGTTTATGTGTTTTTGATCATCGGATATTATTTTGTGATTCCTGACTCTCTGCTTGCTCATTTTGGTTGTTATCTTGCAATTCCCTGAAATCCTGTCCACATTTTTCTGTTTCTCCAGTTTGGCTGCTTTGTGCTTATTTATCCTGTAGTGTTCTGAATGTGGTGACTAGCCCACTACTGACCTGTCAAGCATTTTGTTTATTTTGTATGTTTTCAGATATTGTATGTTCAAGTTGTAATACATCTGCCTTTTAAATATTTCTAAATTTCTGTGAATAATTCCTGCCTTTCCATGCAAGTGTGTATTTTATCTTAATGGGTGCCATGAAGTTTTTTGTTCGTTTTTGGGTTGTTTTTTTTGTTTGTTTGTTTGTTTGTTTTTTGTCTGATTCTATTTTCTGGTTGTCACAGGGTTGTTATTTGTTGAGTCTATTTTCCCTTCACCTTCAGAATCTATAATTGGTCAGCTGATCCTGGGTAGGTAGGGTGCTGTTGAATGAACCTAAAGCCCTTCATAGCTTGCTAAGTTTTTACATGCTGCCAAATGAACTACAGCCCTACCCACACTTAAAAGTTTTGACTGTTAGCCAGGCAGTGGTAACTTAGGCCTTCAATCCCAGCACTTGGGAGGCAGATGCAGGTGAATCTCTGAGTCCAAGACCAGCCTGATCTACACAGAGAAATCCTGTCTCTTAAAAAAATAAAATAAAATAAAATAGAAAAGTTTTGGCCGTTAAGTAATCTGAATTGTAGTCTTGGTATTGTGAGTGTGTAGACTTGAGGTCCCTGCCATAGCATGCTGCAGAACAAAATGATTGCCACAAAACATCGTTTGCTTCAGACTAAACTTCTGCCTTCAGTTGCTGTTGTATCGGCCTTAGTTTCAGTGAGTGCGAGTATGTGCCACAGAAGCAGTAACTCAGGGCTTCAGCTGAGGCATGTGCACTCACACATGGGTCAGGAGAGCCCCTCTGGTTCTTCACTCATTTCCCTGCTCTCTACCTGGTAGCTGTCAGGTTTATCTAGGTAGAAAGACAGCCGTCTGTGGGATTTATGAAACTAGTCCAGGTGCCTGTTCTGTACCTGTTTTGAGGGATGCTGCAAAAGCACTGAAGAGCAACAGAACAGAGAGGGAACTCCTGTGTTGCCTTTCCGAGTTTTTGTCACACTCTGGAATCCATATGTATGAATCTTGAAAACTCTTTGTGTTTGTCTGGCTCACCTGGAGGCTTTAGTTATAACCAGCAGGCAATGCATTATGGGCTTATTGCCATGACAGAACCAAAGTTACAAGTGTGGGTTTTGAAGACTGTCTGGATCCAGAATTTAAAAGGCTGTGTTGCTTGCAGTAGATCTTTTGAATTAAATGTAGCCACAATCTTTCAGAAATCTCCCACACATCATCCCTGTGTTACTAACCACAGATCTGTATCTGATGACTGTTAGGAAGGTACTAGAAAACATGTCCTCCTCATCCCCAGAAGAGGGTAAAGGGAAAGGAGGGAGCCATGAGATCTGTCGCCATGACGTAACGTGGCCTAATCTGAACCTGGTTAGTAGAGAAGCGCCAGTCCCCTTCTGGATCGTCCTCTGTGTGCAGCAGTGCAGTGCAGCCCGGAAGCCACCTCCCAAAACACCACACCCACAGTGCCACCTCCCAAACCAGATGAGCCAGGCCTGCACCCACATGAGAGAGTCGACATTCTTACTCTTTCAGTGTCTCAAGAGGATGTCAAACATGTGAGAGTGTGGAAACGTCATTGATTAGATCTCTGCACCACGGTTCTGTAGTCTCCCACAGTCATGTTTCAGGTGCTGCCCCTATTCCTTTGTGACCGTGACAGACTCTGATATTGACATGGTTTGCAAAATGATTTCCACATGTTGTTCTGGGCCTTGTGTAAGAGCAGTAGTTTCAACAGTAGCACTACTAACCCGTGAGCAAGGGCAGCACCAACAGTGGCTTACTGAAAGTTGATGCTGTGTTTACGTGTGCTGCCACTTTGTATGCGTTACCCCTCCTAGCCCTGCCAAGTTCTGTTTGTTAGATGAGGAAAGCACAGCCAAGTATGCCAAGGCCACACAGACAGGTAGTGGACTGGGGTGTATTATAACCAACCGTGGGCAAGACCTGGAGTTCCCAGGACAGCATGGCTAGCAGGTTCCTATAGATGCAGTGAATTATAAACCAGCCATTCACTGTCACTTGCATTGGCAGGAAACTCCCCCCGTGGGAGCGCATGGTGAGCTGCCACATTTAAAAGCCGGGCAGTGAGTCAGATTCAGTTTTTAACTTGGGCTTCCTCCATGGTTCTCCAATGTGAGTCTTGATCCGATGAATAAAAGTAGTCGCAGCNAAAATGTTATTTCTCTGATCATAATTGTGGCCTATAATTGTAAGGTTAATTGGGTACTGTTAGGTTCCACGGAAATGTTTATGTGTCTGTTTCTAAAGATGCAAATTAGACTTACCTGATGTCAGCGTATGCCTGGAGCCACTGACCTTGGGATGCTGGGGCAGGAGGATTGAAATGACTTCAAAGCCAGCCAGGGCCCAGTGAGACCTCATTTCAAAAAACAACTTTAAATATGATTCAAGACTCCCAAAAATTAATTCTTAAATATGTGTTCCAAAAACATAAGAACCAGTTGAAAAGAAAACCAACTATTTACTCAGGAGAAGATAATTTAAAATGAAAAGCCAGAATGGATGCCTTTATCCTGGAATATTTATATGAGAGGATATCCACTCATAGAGTGTTTCTGAGCACCTCCTGTGTCCCACATACATGTCTGAATGTTAGGAATCTAAATTAGAATGCAAGAGGTGTCAGGATTCATGTGTGGTTTGAAAGAGCTTCGCATCTGTGATGGCCACTTTTCCCTGTATCATATCCCAGCCTGCACACATACACCGGCTTCTGCACTGGGCAGGGTGGGGCACCCCCTCATGCTGAAGCCCTTCTGTAGACCTCTCTACTTCTGTCTCTACAGCAAATGTGCTCAGCAGAGCTTTTAGCTGCTTTTTCTCCCTTCCATTGTCCGCTGTGGTCACGCTCTTATTACAGCCACCACGGCTCTAAGATTGCCCTAGTTCATGTCGACCAGTCAGTAGCCAGCTCACAGTCTGCCCTGGAATTCTCCATAGCGGCTGACTGATCAGTATTCCTCCTTGAAATGCCATCCTCACTGAACAGAGAAGTAGGGCTTTCTCTGCCTCTGTGCTGCCCCCTTAGTCTGTTTTTGGCCCTTCCCTAGACCAGTGTGTCATCTTTGGATGCTGCCTTCCATCTCTCTACACTGGCCATGCATGCTTTTCTAATCCCATACCTTCAAATGCCATCGAAAAACTACAGCTGTCTCTTTGATCTCTCTTGTGACTTCTGAATTGATATGCCAGCTGCTTACTTCCTCCTCCATTGAGACATCCCATAGATCTCACCAAAACACACACACACAAACACACACACACCACGCACACACAAAGTTAAGAAAAGAAAACCATTTAAATAGCATAAGAATTCTCATATGTAACAAATCCAAGCACAGAATATGGCTGGCAACTCTCTGGAACTTGTAAGTGATCCCAGGCTCCTGGTTGCCTGCTGTTCTGATGGTGTTGCTATGGTTCCTCTTCGTGCTAGGTCTTCTCTGCTCACACCTTCCTTCATATCCCTGCTCAGGCTAGCAGAAGGGATGGGGAGAGAGCTACAGTCTATCTCCTTGCTTTCAAACAATTGTGTGGACACTGTAGAGAATTCCTATGCTGCCATTTCATCAGCCAGCACCTAAAGCACAGCCACGCCTAACTGCAGGGGACACTAGAAAGCTTCATGTTTTAAACCATATGGGCAAACATTCAGCTAAATTCCAGGTTCCTTTACTAAAGTGGAAGAAATGGATGTTAGGAGGAAACTGTCATTGTCAAACTTGACTGGCATGCCTTTCCTTCAGACCACACCTAACTGACACACACCCTTCCTTCAGACCATACCTAACTGGCACACACTCTCCATGTCTTTGTGTAAATACCAGTTATCAAAGAGGCCTTCGGACAAGCCTGTCTAACCTAGAATTCCCTCTTGTGAGTCTGTCCCTTTACACACGTTTACATCCATGCACCATAGATCCTGTCCTATGGTGATAACACTCATGACTTTATCTATGGATCTGATTGCTGCATGCCCTCCTCACTAGACTTGGGCTCTGATACATCCCGTGATGAATAGAGTAGAACTATGAGGGAGAGAGAGCCGAGCCAACATACAGTTTGGTCTGTCCCGGGTGCAGTAGAATAGTTCGCCCACTTTCTTACCACCTTAGCCTTTCCCCCCTCCTTGGAGAACCTCTAGAGATGGCCTTTTACCGCAGCCATCTGCCACTACTTCTCAGGCATGCTAGCCACGCTGCACATACTCAGCAGCACATGTGACCAAGTTGCTTTTGTGGACAGTAAGTAACAGTCCATTATCCCAGCAGCCCTTGGGCAGTGCTGCCCTAGGGAAGCTGGTCAACATAGAAACAATGTCAAATTCTCTTAGCCTCACCTCTGTGACTTCCTCTTTTAACAGAGAATCTGAGTTTTTCTATTTAAATGGAAATCTGGCTGATGCCTAGAAGACTAGCATGTGGCCTGCTCCATATGCAAATGTTCTCCTGGGTGATTTTTACCTGTGACAGAATTGATGGGAAGCCTGGTAAATCGCGAGCATTCTTAACCTCATTATAGATACACTGCAGATGTGAAAATGCAAAGTGTGCAAGTCATAAATGTGAAAGCGGCTTTCAACTTGTTTTAATGGGCGTTCTCTGTGTCTTGTTATAACCCAGGGACCTGGCTGCAAGAAACTGCCTGGTGGGTGAAAATAATATTCTGAAAATCAGTGATTTTGGAATGTCTCGGCAAGAAGATGGCGGAGTATATTCATCTTCCGGCTTAAAGCAGATTCCGATTAAATGGACAGCACCAGAGGCTCTTAATTATGGTATGAATGGACTCTAGTTTTCCTTTTGGTAGTGGAAGTGGCCTGCATTAGCACAAAGCCCTCACGACATGGTTGGGGTAGAGCAGAATCCAGGCTGGAACTACTTGAGGGGCAACATGGATCGAGTGTAAATGTTCTTACCTTGCTCTTAGTCACAGACCCCAGTGTTCATACCTGTGAGATCACTAGGTTACAGTAGCCAATGAGTGTTGCTAGACATCCAAGAAGTCTCGTGTTCAAAGATGATTCCCTTCCATTATGTACCGCTCCTCAGAACACTGTGCACTGTACATGCGCACTTGGTGTATACTTGCATCAAGTGCTGCAGGGTCTGGTGTGCTAGTTTGAATGTCTTATAACTGGTTCAGTAATCTCATCTAAGGTTAAGTAGTGTCAGTCAAGTTCTCCTTTCTCCCTCCACAGGATCCTGGTCTCAGCCTCTGTCCCTGGAGCTTACTTAAATCTTGAGCAAAGAGAGACATGGGTATTATCTTCTATGAGAGCAGGGATTTATTTATTTTATTATTATTTTTTTGTTCACTGAAAAATTTTACATATCTCTATTGTGAGAAGTGCACACATGCCACGTGAATGTATGGAAGGCAGTCCACGTCAGCCCACAGTTGTCAGTGTGCCTGTCATGGTTGGTACTGCACTTCATACAGCGGTGTTTTCTGCACCCAGTAGCCCAGGATGTGAGTGTGAACTAGTAGTTTAACGTCTTGAGGAGCCACCAGATTTTTTTCTAGGTAAAGATTTGAGTGTAAGTCAGATGCCTCATGCCATCAAGAGGGGCTCTCGTGAGCTTCCTAGTCATTGAACACCACCAGCCTTGGAGTTCAGGGATCCCATCATTTCCCACAGGCGTCTTCGCAGAGCTGGGTGCTATCCTCATGGAAAAACCACTGGACGAAAGATAAGACTATAACACTCGTATTTGTACAGAGTGTTTCTTTAGATGCAAAATATTTGTGAAAAGCCCTTGTGCCTGGATTTTCTTCTTGTGCTTGACTGCTTATGACAAGTAAAAATCACAGTGTGCTTTAGTAAATACTAACCTCACTAAAGTATTTACGAATCTGAGGGCTCGCTCCAGATACATGGGCCAGACAGGTGGATTTTAAGTGAAAAGGACATGTAGGAAGCCTTCAGGTTGACTCTGAGGGAACATTTGCCTTTGATACAGATTCTGTACAATGCCGTTGGGTGAGGAGGAGGAGGAAGACACTGTACACGTGAACGACAGTGTAGGTTAGTAGTTAGTGTCCAGTCCAGGAGGAGATGCCCGAGAAAGACAGCTTCAGGACCACTCTGATTGCTGTGTTAGTTCTCACAGACTTGGATTGGGGGTTATCTCATGAAAGTTTTTATTTCTTGTTAACTTCATACCCAGGAGCCCTTCCCCTCACTCTGGCTGCAGGCTGCTGAAATAGGCTCCAATCTCCCAGGGAGAGTCAGGGAGGTCAAAGCAATCCTCTTGCAGCTTTGGCTTAGGACTGTTGGATTCAGCTGTGTCATTAGTGTTACTTAATTTAAAATGTTTTTAAGAATCAGGCACTGTTAAAGGCCCCTTACCCACACCTGTCTCTAGCCATATACTCTCCCTTTCCAGGGACAGATACTTTTTCTATGCTCTCGTCTTGTTCTCAAACGCCTCTCAGCCGTGTATTTGTGACAGTCTAGCTTAGGTACTTTCTCATTGCTTGGTAAGACACCCTGACAACAGGAACCGATGGGAGGAGGAGTTTCTTTCTGACTTGTATTTATAAAGCGACTGTCGTGGCAGGGAAGACACAGTTGTTACATTGAACAGGAAGTAGGGCCTGACTTTAAAGCATCAACAGCTGCCCGCAATAACCTACTTCCTCCAACAAGGCTTCATTCATTACCTTCCCAAATAGCACCGCCACTCAGGGACTAATGGATCACACATGGGCCTATAGGGACATCTCACATTCAAATTGCAACACTCCCCAGCCATTACATGCTAGCATACTCAGACTGTATTCCTTCCGTTCTCAGTCTGGTTTTCAACAGAAGTACTAGGCTTATAAAGAAAAGGTAGTATACTCGTCTTCAACTAAGATATAATGTCACCTACTTATCAGTTATTGGGAGAGTTTTCCAGCAGGGAGTGGGAGAGAGGGTCTTCCCTAGGAAAGAACACACCAATTGGTTGTCCAGTATGAAATGGTCAGCCCTAAAACATGCATCCACGTGACATAATATCCTGAACAGGGACATCCTTAGGAAGATGTATGTATGTGCACATACAGCTATGCATACAATAACAGTGAAAAAAGAGGCCCTGAATCTGGTGGGGAGTGGGGAGGCATATAGGAAGGTTTGGGTGGAGGAAAGAGGGAGAAATGCTGTAATTATAATCTCAGAAATTATTTAAAAAGTTAACCACTTGCCACCTGATTGTTTAGTGATGATGGTGGAGCTCACGGCTTAACTAGGAGAAACTCCTCTCGGTGTGATAGAACCCCCCGAGAGTCTGGAATGAGAGGAGACAGCATTTTCTCCTTAGTTATGTTGTCAGCAACAGGACATGAGCAGGATGTCTCCTCGTAGTGCCTCTGCTCCATACGGGCACTGTGAGGGTCAGGACAGCAAGACAGCAGCAATATGCTGCCCTGACTTACTCCGTGGTGCTGAAACCATCCACCAAACCAGATTCAAAGGTCAGGCAGGTTCCATAGGCTTTCTGAAGTGTGGTCTGTGTACACACAGAGCGCCTTTCTTGATCTCCACCAGACAACATAAGCTTGTCTGCAGATCTTCAGGTCTTTACAAATTAGCCTTAACTTTTAGCCGCTGAATAAGTTTCATGAAAAGACTTGGTGTGTAGAGAAGAAAAGTAATTTTCCTACCTTACAGCTCAGGGGTGTCCATAATGACCTTCTCCGAAGTGGGAAGCTAATTCCCACAGCAGGAGCTGCTCGGTGAGTCCAGTCTGAGAGTGCCACCCCAGCACAGGCACACTCCAGCCGTTCTGCCTTCTTCAGGAAACTGAAGAGGCCGTTCTGTTTTAGAGGAAGATTACAGTTTCCCAGGAGTGGCATTTGTAAATCCTGGGGTAGCAGGTAGATAGAAAATGCTGAGTCAAGAAACCTTCAAACTGCACATGGTGACACACGCCTGTAATCCCAGCACTGGAGAGGGAGAGGTGGGAGATCAGGACTTGAAGGCTAGCCTAAGCGACATGGCAAGCCTAGGCTACATGTGACCTTGTTTTCAAAAAACAGAAAAACCTTACCATTACTGCAGGTGGAGTTTGGTTGTGGCAGTGTGCAGATGTACGTGTTGGACAAGTGCATATTGTCTTGGAGAAGGGGAGGGATGTTTCTGCTTCTCCTCCCTGATCTCATATCCATCTTCAGAAGGCATCTTTTGGGGGATTTTATCTCGGTGCTTCTACTGAAGGCTATCAAAAGAAAAAAAATCTAAGAGTTCAGCTCATGTAGCTCAGCAAACAGGTGCTGCGCGATATTCTAACAAAACAAGGCACCATGTAATTTGAAGAAGTTGTTTTTATCAGCCAGCTATGTTAATTTCCGCTCTATTCAAACCTCACAGAGAAATGCATTTTCTGCAAATGAAACTATCAGTGGAGAAAATGAGACCTTTAAACATGTAAGAATATCTGTAAACAGTGATAAGTGAAAAAAAATGAAGTTAAGAAACTTTCCTTATTGCTTTAAGTTTGTTTGTAATTTTATTGGGGAAAAATGATGCAGGCAGAAGGCCAAATTGTAGGGATCCAGCTTATTTAATCTCCTAGGGACTAATGTGTGCAAATTTATATTTTTATATATAAACCAACCACCTCATTCAGATACCATAGGGGAAGTAAACCTGCATGCTGGCTGAATTTTTGTTTTTAGAAAAGAAGAAAATCATTTTATAGATTATTTTATTAAACTAGCCTCCTGAAGACTCCATTTAATTCTTAACATTGCTCTGCATAGAATTAACATAAGTACCAAGAATGGATGTACTTGTGACATTCCTTTGGAGACTTAGCCGTGCTAGCATGCAGGTGACACTCAGAGCTGAGCCATTATCCTCCTGTCCCGCTGACTCATCTGGCTATGACCATTTCCTCCCTTTCAGGGAGATACAGCTCTGAAAGTGACGTGTGGAGCTTTGGCATCCTCCTGTGGGAGACCTTCAGCCTAGGAGTCTGTCCGTACCCTGGAATGACGAACCAGCAGGCCCGGGAACAGGTGGAAAGAGGTGAGCCAAGGCCTGGGTGTGTCACGTTCACGTCCGCCAGCCTTGGTGCTCTGTGTTCATGGGCACCAGGACAGCGGTGCCCATGGCGTGTCCGCCACCAGATCTGGGAGGGAACATGTCACAGGAGTCTGTTACCAAACACCGTGGGTGCTATGGCTCCCGTAGAGCAGGGCAAAGCCTTGCGAGCCAGCCCATGTCCCATAAGTGACATGTAACTACGTGTATCTGTGAACATGGTGTAACTACGTGTATCTGTGAACATGGTGTAACTACGTGTATCTGTGAACATGGCCAACACAACTGTGAACTTATTTAAAACATTATTTTCTTTTGCAATTCATTTTTGTAACTTAATTGCAGTTCTCAAGTGTGAACTGTACAGATACCAGTCCTGCACTGTCACAGTTTATGAGATTGTGTCCGTGTGCAGGGCCCCTCCACTTTAGAGAGAGATCTTCACTTTTGTCCTGCCCCACTGAGGTGACAGAAGGCAGGCTGCCTTAGAGTGGTGGTGTGTTCAACACCAGACAGATCCCTGTGGTATCCAAGTGGAAATGCTTCAGTTTCCAGAAGGGCTTTAGAGAAGCTGTGATCTGAAGAAATGCCATGGTCCTCCTGACGGAGACAGGCAGGACCAGGTGGCAGTAACACTGTGCACATGCTTGTGTCTGACACAGCTTCCAGCGAGAGCCATGTTCCGGTCAGGTCTTCCACAGCTTCGCTCCTGTGGCCAGCCTGCCGTGGGTAGCCTGAGTGTGGGGGTGACCTGCCTTTCATCCTCACACACACACCTCTCAGCCCAGGACCCCAGCGCTGCTAGACAGCAGCCTGTGAAGGCTGGAACTTGTTCCTTCTCTGCTCAGTGCAGAATAAACCCACATCTCCAGAGTCTGCATCTGATAATTCTGGAAGCTGATCCTCAGAACTCAGCTATGTATGTGCGTGCACTACAGCTTACTGCAGGTCTGCTGACACATACATGGCTCTGTAATGCCATCCGCCAGAGGGACACCTGACACTAGCAGTGATCTGTAATTTCTGCCCTGCTTACAGCATAAGGCACTAACACCTACAAGCAGCATACTATCTATACACAGCATAATACCCTGTGTGAGTGTTCATATCTTCCCCCGCTCTGAGTTCATGTCTGAGTGTTCATATCTTCCCCGGCTCTGAGTTCTCTCCTCTTCTGAATCTTCAGGGTACCGGATGTCGGCCCCACAGAACTGTCCAGAAGAGATTTCTAAAATCATGATGAAGTGTTGGGATTATAAGCCTGAGAACCGCCCTAAGTTCAGCGACCTTCACAAAGAGCTCACTGCCATCAAGAAGAAAATCACATAATGCCAGCAAGGGCCAGACTCCACCTATGGGACTCTGTCCTCAGCCACCCCGACTTTATACCACCTTACTGCAGCCATCTTTGCAGGTTATGTTTTTTATTAACTGGGTTTTTAAAAGTTTGTTCCACTTTAAAATATGTTAAAGGCAAATTTATTCAAGAAATAAACAGTCCTACCCAGGGCCCTCTTAGCTAACCACAGAACCCTACCATTTGAGGCCACTGTATAGAGAAAAGCACAGGCCTAACTGAGAAGATAAAAGGCCTGTGTTTTCCTCCCTGGGACCGTTGACATCCCTCCAAGGTCTTCTCCTTGAGGCACAGCCCGTGGGCTTCTGCCGCAGGCCCCCCCTCAGTTGGTGCTATAAACAGCGTTGGTAGCACAAAGCTCACAGGATGCCTTCCCGCCACAGTGGGCTTTCTCCTCTGCCAAGGAGAGATTGTATCTATAAATATAATCATATATTGGGAATTACTTGGACCTCCTAGGGTTTTTCTTTTCTTTCCTGTCAGAACAAGCCTAGTGAGAACATCACACCCCTGTGTTATTTTGTCTTTTACCTCCTCAGTCCAGGCTGCAGAAAGTAGTGCGAGGAAAATTCCCAGAGAGCACACAGGATGGAGGCAGCTGCTTCTGCAGGAGACTGCAGAGGACAGGGATGGCAAGAGACATGTGGTGACCAGGAGGGTAGGCTGGGAAAATAGCAGCTAGCCAGTGTCCAACAAGGAGAAGACAAAACAGCCGGCCTTCCTTCCAGATTTGCACCTTTATAATACACTGTGTCTGTGGTTTGAATTTCCTAACAAGGTCTAAGAAATGTTTCAGGAACTCCTAGAGCCCAGTGGAAACTTTCTTAGAGATACTGAAGTCCACAGAAGGAGCAGCATGATAATAACTGTGTCTTCATCCTCGGGGACAGTCCCAGAATGGAGACCCGTGTCTTCATCCTCGGGGACAGTCCCAGAATGGAGACCCGTGTCTTCATCCTCGGGGACAGTCCCAGAATGGAGTTCCCTTTCTTTGTACCATTTTCTGAACCTTCAGAACCCATGGTTCATATGTACAGACACATCCACATACACCTACTGAAGAGTACTGTGGCTAGGAATGAAATAGATGGGTCAGAAAACAAGGACTTTTAATGAAGAAAAGCCCTAGGGATGCCCACACTTCCGTCTCCTCTTTGCCCTAAAGGCAGTACCCGGAAGCCTTCCTGATAGCTCACAGGTATGCAAGCAGGCTCATCACTAAAGGTGTCTCCTGCCTATCAAGTGTACAGCAGTTAAAACTAGGATTTGGTTGAACTGAATCTTAGCTGTGTCCAGGGAACTGCCCCATGATCTATCTACAGTTGTCTCAGGATCAGTGTGTCTGGGAGATGGTCTCACTCAGGGGAAGATGTGGCCCAGAAGTCTTCACTAAGCCCTCAGGCCTCTGTTCAGACAGACATCACCTTAGGGGATCCTTGGCCTGTATTGAAGAGCTTCTGAGATGAGAAGTCCCTCCCTTCCCTTCCGGGCAGCGTAGAGCATAGACCAGACTCTAACTTCCAGAGGAGGCCACTGCAGAGGAGCCTGACTACCCATCATTCCAACCTCCTTGCTCACTTTCTACACATTTAAAGATCATACATGCAGACTAAAGTAAAGGCCGTGTGCGCATGCCCGCAGCAGTACACTGCCCCACACAGAGCAGCCCTGTCACAGCACTGGCGCTCCCGCAGGTCAGACACTGCTAAAGCAGAGCTCGCTTTTAATGGCACCCACCATGGAAACCCAAGTGCAGACTCCAGAATTCAGATCCGGCGCTGGGCTCTCCAGGCATCTGCCAGCCCTCAGAAGGAGATAAGACGTTCCCTTTCAGGATTTCCAAGTCAATCCGCTTATAATACAATTTTTGTCTATAAAAAAGAAAGAACCACCTCTCAGCACTACTCTCCCAGCCAGGGAAAGGAGACTGGCTTGGCTCTAACTCTGAGAACAAGAACCGAAGTTTAATCCTTGCATTCTGCTGGAAAGAGAACATGGCATTGATAATTTCACTCGTCTAGGCTGTTGGGATTTGCAATTCACATCATAACTCTTTGCTTAAATTAAAAAAGCTTTTCAAAACATCTTGACATCTGCAGCATTTAAATTCTATTTTATTCTTTGTCCCAGAACAGGCAGAGGTACAGTTTAAGATTAACTCATTGGGAGCCTTTCAGGATCATGTCAGTCGTATAGAATATTAAATTTAACATAGGCGCATGCATTAAGATAAGCTTATGCAAAACATTCTTACTGTTAATTTTGTTATGCTCGAAGCATAATTTATTCATCCCTTCTGTCACTGATAATTATTGGAATTATGTACTTTAGGAGGCTAATCCATACCCAAAAAGTGCACATATAAATACAGTTCTGATTTGCAAGTTGATTTAGGGAAAAGAGGCTGCAGACATGCACAAAATTCTAGGATTTGTCTTGTTAAATAATAATAGTAAACAGTGCTGCCCAAAATTACCACTAGTGTGGATAGCTTGAGCCTGGCTGCAAGCCTTTATTTTACTAATGGATTATCCAAGAGTTGCTGATAGTCCTCCTGTTCATAGCTACACTCAGCATTCCTTCAGTTTAGCCCTCTGGGCGGGAAGGAGAAGGCCCTAAACCTGAGCAGTCTGACTTTCCGTCTGCCTTTTCCTACCTTGAATCACAAGAAGCCTTCATTAGAAACGAGTAGTTCATTGTTTTTTAAAGAAGGGAACTTTTCTGCCAAATCGGCATCTTTGTGTTTCCCGTGTGACCTAAGCTTTCTTCTCAAAGCCGTTTTTTTAGGAAGACCATAAGTGATTGTGAAGCTTTCTTTCAGCCCCTCCCGCTACAAGGTCCATGGGGAGATACCCCATGTGATTTCTTCCTCATTTTTCCAAGACAACAGGGACAGTAGAGTTAGTTCCCCGTCACAGCTGGCCCCTTCTCAGACATCAGTACAGCCTGGAGTTATTCAATGGGCATCTCACAGGTGGTTCCACTGCAGGGTTGTTTGGGATCAGAATTTCTTATGACTGAGATTGTATTAGTTTCTGTTTGAGCCCCTATTTCTGTTCACTAGCCCCCCTGACCAACTCTATAGTGCTGGTACCAAGACTGTTGTTAAGCAAGCATTTTGGTTGCAATATGTGCTACACCCTGGGACTCAGGGAGTGAGCAGACCGGCTGCAGGCACAGATCTGTGGTATGTGTCATGGTCAGAGGAGTCTGAGGCATAGCCCTTCATCATCCATGAGGTCATCCTAATGTACCGTGTGTCCTTTATGCAAGAATGACATCTGAAAGGGGCTGTCTGCTTGAGCCCTCTTCCTCCCAGCCCACTCCTCCTGTCATGCCGTCGACACCCTCCTTGTCTCTTGACAGCAAATGCAATTGTCACGGGAAGATCAGAGCCCTCATGCAAACTAGAACCAGAACTGAAAGAGAGCTGCAGAGACGCTCTATGTGCCATTATCTTCAGTAGATGGAATCAAAGGTTTTATATGACATGAAATCCATCATTAAAGCGGCATGAGACTTTACTATCAAAATTATTACCTCTTATTAACTGATTTACTCTAAATATCACTATTTTAAATTAGAATTTTTACTTTATATTTTTCTGGACTTAGTAGTTTCATGTCAAGTGTGACTGTGTACTGTGTATCACTCATTTCTGTATAAGACCCTGATTTAAAAGCCAGCAAGCTCACCCTGCAAGGAGTTACTGATATAGACTTAAGTTCTCATAAAATGTTCTTTTGAAAGTCACATTCTAATACAGTAATACAGATGGTCAATCAACTATATATATAGTTATATATAGAGAAATATATAGTTATATATAACTATATATACATAGTTATATACAATTATATATATATATATAATTGCCCTAAGTCAGTTTGAGAAATGCACCGCCACCTCCACAAACCACCCCACTGCCCTCTACTGATTCAAAGATTAAATTCAGGACTAGCGTTAGAACCACTCTATCCTGACAGGCATGAAGATTCTGGGAAAGCAGGGGAAAACCTGCTGTGACATTCTTCATTCCTTTACAGTGCCCAGGGGTAATGAGCAGGGTGCAGCAGGTCTGCCAGTGAGCTGCCTAGGCATGCAGGGAGGCAAAACAGGAAAGAACCAGTTCCCTGGAGCAGCGGGAGAAAGTGGACAAGACAATGCCCCTTGAAGCCTGAGGAAACTGCCAGGTGTCAGACTGTTCCCACAAAACCCAGAACAGATCAACAGCCCCAAAGCTGCAGAAGAGCCAGGGCCACTCCCTGCAGCATGAACTTCTTAGCGCCTCCTAGAGCTGACACTGGGCCAGGTGATGTTCCACGTGGTCCCCTGTGCTCGGTCCTGAAGGAGAGGAGCCAAAGCCTCTACATTTGCACTGTTATCAATGCTAATAAAGCATCCATGGTGAAGGCCACTGGTTCTTCACATCTCATTAGGTAGCTTTTTTTATGCAGTAGAAGCTAATTCCTAAATGAAAACATACTTACATCATCTTGTGACACCTTTGACCACTAGTAACTCCATGGTTCCTGGAGTTCCCTGCTGAGGGGCCCTGCTGTGCTGCCCTGTATAAAGGGAAACAAAGCAGCCCGGGAAGCTGGAAAAGTAGCCACGTTTGTTGACTTTACACTGGTAACAATTAAGGGAAGGAGAAAAATAGAAACATTCTGAGGCCAAGCACAGTGCAGTGGGGTAAGGGAGTGGGCATCCAGCAAAGGCATATGGGAAGACAGAGGACAGTGAAAACATCAGAGAGACCCACAGAAACATCCAAAGACCAGGCCAGGGAACCCGCCTCCTAATGGACAGTTCCAAACATAACACCCCTTCAGTCTAAGGGCTTCAGTAGACTCTCTGGCCTGCCTTGTGCCCCAGCCCCACCCCCAGGTCTCAGGAAGTAGCTGCTTTCTCTGCAAAGCTACAGAGGTGGGCTTTGAGCCCATTTCCTAAGCATGGGGAAACTGAGTTACAGCACACACAGCTCAGTGTGGGGGTCTACAGGGAACTGTCAGATGTCGCTGGGTTTCTCTTTAGTAATAGAAAACTGTAACGGCAGGTTTGGCTTCCTTACATGTAAGAATCTTCAAGCAAGAATACCTACCGAGATTATTTATATATATTTGTGAAGTGGATAAAAGAAACACTGGAAATAGGGTGCTTCTGGAAATATCAAGTATAAAACATATGTTCAAGGTCCACGGAGGCTTTTCTGTCTTTGTAAACAATTCTGAAAATGGATGACAGCTACGCATATGAAGCAGTCAGCTGTCTACCTTTGGTCGTTTGTATCTCAGATCTGTATTTAACATGTATTTATTTGTTACATTTTGCATTCAGAAGAAATACACTTTGAATTTTGGCTAACATTACAGAATGTTCTGAAAATTGCCTTCTACATTTTTTAAACAGACTCACCATTTTTGTAAAGTTGGGCCATTTTGAGGGGACAGCCTTCTTTTCTCCTGCCAGAGACCAGTTCCCATCCATTGGTCTACAGGGCCTTTTCACTGTGTTCTTGTAATAATGTAAAATATTTACAGCAAACTGTGGAGTGTCTTGTTTGATCTTTCTGCCGTGTTTACATTTCTCTTCCTCTACCACATAAATATGCTCAGAAAAGAAGAAAATGAAAGTGAGATTTCCATGGTAACCGGCCTCCTCTGGATGTAGCACTGCATGAAATTATTAGCTTTGGGTTTCTCTGTAATTAAGCACATGAGTCCTGACGATGATGGCTATGCTGCTCCAGTCCAGTCGTCTCCTTCTGTTGAGATCCCAAGATTGAAATGCAGTCCGAGTTTTCTGTGTGCTTCGGGAGTTTGCCAGAATTTTCTTAAATATATTTTGGGGGATTTTGTTTTTTTTTTCACAACATGACTTGTTTAGCTGTAACATGAGAATTTAGGGGAAAAAGGTGGCTGGAGCTGATATTTGGAACCACGCTGAAGTGAAGGAGCTCAAGTACCTGTCCATCGTGCTCGCTCTGGTGCAGGGCTCGGCGGGTCCTAGCTTGCAGGGCTTGGCTTCCGCATGCCCACCTCAATACTGCATGCTGTTATTTACCTAGGTTTTGGGTGATCCCATATTTTCTCTATTGCTTACTTTGTCTGCATTAAGCCAAGCCCTGTCTCCTAAGTCCTGAGCTTGAATAGTTGCCCCAAGTAACTACTTTTGTGTTCCCAGGGCAACCCACAGCTTCCTAGGTGTCTTAGTTTGTGTTACTATTAACTGGGGTGGGACACCATGACCAAAGGTAACTTGGGAGGCAAGGGTTTGTTTGGCCCACACTTCCACATCACTGTTCATCGTGCAAAGGAGCCAGGACAGGAACTCAAACAGGGCAGGACCTGGAGGCAGGAGCTGATTCAGAGGCCATGGAGACTCGTTCCCTGTGGTTTGCTGAGCCTGCTGTCTTATAGAACCTAGGACAACCAGTTCCGGGATAGCCCCACCCACATGAGCTGGCCTCTTCCCCCATCAACCACCAATAAGAAAATGCCCTATAGGCTTGCCTGCAACCTGATCTATGGATGCATTTCCTCAGTTGAGGTTCCTCCCCTCAGATGACTCTAACTGTGTCAAGTTGACATAAAGCCAGCCCGTGTACTATGATAAGCACAGCACCCATTCCATCTCCTGATCTCGCTGCTCTTATAGCACCCAGTACCCTCTAGGTGTTTCTGGATGGAGCACCTTCTGACAGCCCTTCACTGTCTGTGTGGGAGTTGAGCTGCTTGCCCGGCAGTTCTGCCTGAATCCTGGACAACGTCTGCCTTTCTTGACCAGGTGCACCTGTCACCCTGGCTCCCTGACTGAATCCCATTCCCCATGAGGAAAGAGCAGCAAGCATCTCTGGAAATCCCGAGCTTTCGTGGCACTTTAAGCCTACACATCACCGTGCCCTCCCTTGCGGCTGGTGACTTCCTCAGGCAGATGTTTGTAGTGAAAGGGGAGAGCAGACCTGCTTTTCGTCCCGCCTGGCTCCCGCACGGCTAGCTTAAACCCCGAAATAAC
>LOJH01021558.1:0-11207 GCA_001685095.1 Ellobius talpinus
AGGGGTTATCTTGCGGGAGCTGGCTCTTTCCACCATGCAGGTTCCATGGATTGAACCCAGGTCATCAGATCTAAAGGCAAGTGCATTCACCTGCTGAGCTGCCTCGCTGCCCTTTTGTGTTATTTAAAGCCAGGTCTTGAATTTCTGCTCATACTTATTGGTGATTTACTCTTCACTCAGCCCTATGCTGAGTGCTTCTCTTACATATCCAGGATGCCACTGTCATACTGGAGGAGTGCAGGATGAGCATCCATAATCTGAAATCCAGAGGGCTCCAAAAGTTAGAACTTTGTGTCCTCATGATGCTCAGATGTTCCAGATTTTGGAACAGCCTCTGTGTTCCCTAGTCTCCCCACATGTAGAATAAGATTAAGTCACCCAGGCTGATGGGAGGCTAATGGGCTCCTTTACACAGAGAGGACAGTGGGTGTCTCTGCAGTAGGGGAGGCTTGACCAGACAGTACCATCTACGTGAATCCAGAATCCAGGGAACTCCAAGATAGACGCATTCTGGTCCCAACTATTTTTGATAAGGATATTGCCTTAGTTAGGGTTCTATTGCTGTGAAGAGACACCATGAGCATGGCAACTCTGATAGGGAAAACATTTAATAAAACATTTAATTTAGATGGCTTGCTCAGAGGTTCATTGCATTGTCATCATGGTGGGGAACTTGGCGGCGTGCAAGCAGACATGGTGCTGGCTGCATCTTGATCAGAAGGCAACAAGAGATAGACTGAGAGTCCTGTATCTTGCAGGCAACAGGAAATGGTCTATGTCACTGAGTGAAGCTTAAGCAAAAGAGACTTCAAAGCCTACGCCCATAGTGACACTCTTCAGCATGGCCACACTGCCAATAGTGCCACTCCCTCTGAGCTTATAGGCCCAATTGCATTCAAACCTCCACAGATATTAACTTGTAATGTATATGTACTGACCCTCTGCATATCTGTGTGTGCTTGAGTTTTCCTAGTTTTCTTTGTGTGTGTTCCAGTGCATGCAAGCATATAGGTACACACTCTGGTGTAGAGTGCCCACCTCTGTTGTTCTCCACTTTACTTTCTAAAGCAAGATCTCTCACTGAACCTGGAGCTTGCTGATTCTTCTAGACTGGCCAGCCAGCAAGCCCTAGGCTCCTCCTGTCTCTTCCCTTGGCCTGGGTTACAGACAGTGCTAGGGCTCTCACTCAGGGTCTTATGCTTACAGAGCAAATATTTTACCCACCAAACCGTCTGCTCAGACCTGACAATGTTGTTTTTAAACCTGGATTCTCTCTAGGTGCATACCGTGTCTTTGGCTTACTCTAATCTAGTTCTTGTATTTCTTTTTTTCCCTCGAGACATTGATATTCTTGACAAGACAAGCTAGATGCTTTGTGGACCACCTTGTGTTCTGAATAGCTCTTCTTCCTCTGTTCTCCTGTGCCTCTGTTTATCCTATAAACCAGAAGTCATGGCTTCAGTAGGGTTGACAGCTACAGCCATGTTTGCTGATACGGCAAATCAAATTAGATTGGAGTGTAGCCAGTCACTTGTGTATGACTCGTCTGTGGTGCTTTTGCTCCAACACTGCAGAGTGGATTAAGCACAAGGCTAGAAAAGCCTGAAAGTGAACACCCTACCCCTTCACAGAACTTGGCCCCTGGTCTGGATGGGAATGTTCAGCAGTGTACTGGACTGGTGTGATCGTCATTACTAAGTCTGTTCTCAATCACAGTGGGAGGATATAGATGTCTGGAGGAGGTGAGATATTGAGGGCCACATGGCTAGTAAGCAGCAGGATGAGTCCCAGGCCTGGCTCCTAGCTTCCCAGCCAGTGTAGTGTACTGGCGTGGGGTCTGGCCAGTGATGCTTAAGTAAGCGTAGCTTCTCAGATGTTCTTCCCTGGCTCTAGAACCCAGGGGAAGTGTCCTTTGCTTTACTCCAGTACTCCGTGAATGGTGTCATTATCCTTTTTCATCCTCCTGGACCTCAGCTAGGGATTGAGGCCTGGGCTGTCATCAGCTTCTCTCTGGGTAGACACTCAGGTCCCCGGCACAGGGAGGAGTGACTGTGTGACACCCACTGGCCAGGCATGACTTGTGACTATGGAACTGCTATTGACGACTGCTATTTTTCGAGTGCTGTCTTTTGACTGGGAAGGCCTTGGTTTCTTCAGCTTCTTTGGGGAAAGGGAAGGCCCTGGAGTGCCAACTTTGGGTGGAAGCTCCCTCTGCCCCAGACACCATGTTGCAAACCCTTGAGGAGTGTCCTGGACCAAGGCCCTCACTTTTTCTCTAGAATTCTGAGTGCTGCAACCTGGCAACTTTGGCCCAGTTGGAACCAATTGGTGGCTGGTCAGGAGGTGGGAGAGCCTCCCTGCCTCCTGGGAAATGCTCTTGTGCTCCAGCCAGATGGATGGTCTAGCTCAGTCCCCGTCCTGCGTCTTCACACCTTCCAGGAGGCTAGTACCTTCTGACCTGGAGCTGCCGGCTCAGCAGCCCTGTCTGCAGGCGGAGCGTGAGCTGGAAGGGATGAACATGGACAGTAGAGCCTTGTTCCTGCTGGTGTAGCTCTGCACTCTGTATTTGCAGTCTCACAAGGAGCAGCCCCTTGAGTTGTGCTCTCTTCCTGTCAACGAAGGCAACAATCATACTGTGTATCTTAGTCTGCAGTCTGGAGTCTCAAATCTGTGCATGAAAGACTGTATGAGAGAGCTGGGTGGGGGTGGTGCGTGCCTTTAATCCCAGCACTTGGGAGGCAGAGGCAGGGAGATCTCTGTGAGTTCAAGGCCAGCCTGGTCTACAAGAGCTAGTTCCAGGACAGGCTCTAAGGCTACAGAGAAACCTTGTCTTGAAAAAACCAAAAGGAAAAAAGAAAAAAAAAGAAAGAAACCATACCTCTTAGGCCTGTGCTTTCCAGTCCACCATCATAATACTAAATAGTGTTAAAGTGTTTAAAAACATTTTAGCCAGGCGTAATGGCACACACCTTTAATCCAAGCACCAAGAAGGCAGAGACAGGCAGATCTCTGTGAGTTTGAGACCAGCCTAGGCTACAGAGTGAGTTTCAGGATAACCAGTACTACACAGAGAAACCTGTATTAAAACAAAACAAAACAAAACAAAAAATAAACAAAAAAACCCACACATAGTGTTTTTATTTGTTTGTTTTGATTTTCTGGGACAGGGCTTCACCATGTGAATCCTTGGTTGTCCTGGAGCTAGGCACTGTAGACCACCAGGTCCTGAACTCACAGAGATCGAGTGCTGGGATTGAAGGCATGGCCCACTGCCTGACACAGATTTACATCTTAAAAATCCCTTTTATGAATCCGGGCAGTGGTGGCATACACTTTTAATCCCAACACTGAGGAGGCAGAGGTAGACAGATCTCTGTGAGTTTGAGGCCAGCATATTCTACACAGTAAGTTCGAAGGACAGGTTCCAGAGCAACCCTGTCTAGAAAAACCAAACAAACAAAAACCAATCCCATTTACACATACACACTGTTCTTTCCTACTGTGTGAGTCCTGGTTTGAGGTCAGGTGGTCAGCTTGATGGCAGGAGCCTTGACCCTGTGAACCATCTTGCCAGTGTCAAAGTCAGCATTTTATACATGTAAGGGAACAACTGTGGTCATCTAACGCAGATCACAGCATGTATCATTGCCCTTTCTCCCCCCCCCCNCCGCCCACTCTCTGTTTCAGAAAACAAGAATATTGATATAGAGATATCAATATATAGTGTGCACTGCCTCACCGTGTGCAGTGACCTCACTGTGCGTGCCGGCCTCACAGTGTGCTCTGCCTCACTGTATGCGGTAACCTCACTGTGTGCTCTGCCTCACCGTGCGCGCTGGCCTCACTGTGTGCTCTGACCTCACTGTATAAAGGCTCTAGGGCAATGGGCACTTGTGGCCACCTGGATCTTTTATACCTACCAAGTACCCAACTTCTAGAAGTTGCTAGAAGCATGCCCCATTGAAAATGGGAAGCAGCTGGGCATGGTGGTGCATGTCTATCTCAGTACTGGAAGGGCTCAGGTCAGATACTTAAAAGGTCTAGGCCCAGTCGGGTGTTAGTAGCGCACATCTTTAATACTGGCGCTTGGGAGGCAGAGGCAGGCAGATCCCTGTGAGTTTGAGGCCAGCCTGATCTAAAGAGTGAGTTTCAGGACAGCCAGGGCTACATAGAGAAACCATGTCTATGTAGAGAAACAAACAAACAAAAAAAAGTTCTAGGCTCCATAGCAAGACATCTTCTCAAAAAAACAAAGAGCAGATGTGAGTTCCTGCCTTGTGGAGTTTGGGGGCCTCCAGTCTCTTGGATAGAGAGAAACAGTGTGTCAGCATTGTCCATGCACGGGTCCCACAGAGCATGGTGTGGAGTCCACACATCTCCTACAGAGCGTGACCTCACAGGTAAAAGGCCAGTTGGGGAAGGCAGATCCCTCCAGATGGTAACAGGAACCTCTCAGCTTTGTTTCTGCTTGCTTTAGCAAGGCTGGAGCTGAGCAGGAGCTCCCTTGCCCGCTGGCCCTGGGGAAGGCCACAGGTCATCTGAGAGTCCAGTGACAGGCTTGGAGCCTTCTTGCTGAGAGTGTTTTTTTTTTTTGCGGGGGAGGGGGTCTGGTTTTGTTGTTTGTACTAGGAAGGAGCCCATGCCTTGGGCATGATGGACAAGAACTCTGCCACTGAACCACATTCCCGGAGTCTGAGTTTTCTCTTTTGTGATGTGGGGAGGGGAGTAGGTGTTCTGTATTTGTTAGAGGCTTCTTTGATCCCTTGCTTTCTAATTCCCCTTCCTGGGGACAACCATGACTCCCGAGTTATCCCCCACCCTCAACTGTTGCAAAGGAATGTTTGTGCCTTCTGAGCCCCATGTGAGGAGAGCGTTGTCTGACTCTGAGCACATACCTCCAGACTGCTGTGCGCTGTTTCCTTCTTCGTTTAAGTGTTTTAAGTCATCCCAAGTCTGTGTAGACTTGTGTCAGCCTTTGAGCTGCAGAGTGTATCATCACATACACACTCACGCCTTTTCTGTGCCCCCAACAGTCCCAAGGCACTGATGCCTTGCTCCGTTGTTACTAAGATGCTACCTTTGGAAAGACAAGCTGTTGTTTCCCACCATTCTCAGGCCCTTTTCTAGACACGAGCAAACTACACAGAGGTTCAGGGCCCCTACAGTTGCTGTGTTGCTAGGTCAAAAATGAAGGATGTGGACAACCAAGTGTTTTGCAGCCATATGTCTGTGTGCGACCTCTGGTCATTTGCACCACCTCACAGACAGAATGCTTTGCAAAGATTAAGACACCTTCTAGCTCAGGAGTGCCTGCACCAGCTTACTATCCTCCAGTCAGCCCCTCTACTGGGACTGACCTCCTCTCCACCAGTTTCTCTTCCTTGTGCCTGACTGGCTGGGCACCTTGGGGTCCCGCTGGCCAGCTCTTGCCTCATAAGATCTGTGGCTGCTCTGGCTCTTGAGGTTTCCTTTTCTTTCTGCTTTCTTTGCACAAAACACTAGTAGCTTGGAAGCCTGAGCTTCTCACTTGCTCTGAAGTAGTTCAAGATAACGCTGGTTGTCTCTCCCCCAGGCTCAGTGTGACTTCTTAGTCTCAAGGGCCTCACACAAAGTGTTATCCTTCCTTTGATCACCTCCACATTCCCCGACTTCCTGCAGTGCACCTCAGAAGGTGGCAGATCTGTCTTTATGTCTCTGCTGCACTCTGTGCAGCCTGAGCCTGTACGACTTTAGTCAAGACCCATCAGTTCTGCCAGCCTTGGATCTCAGCAAGTGCTGGAAGGGGCTTGGCAGTGGGCTGTGGCTGGGCAGGGAGGAATTCTCAGGACTTGTGTCTCATACAGGGAAGAGTGGATGCGGGCTATCCAGATGGTCGCCAACAGTCTGAAGCAGCGGGTCCCAGGTGAGGGTGCCATGGAGTACAAGTGTGGCTCCCCCAGTGACTCTTCCACATCTGAGATGATGGAGGTGGCTGTCAACAAGGCACGGGCCAAAGTGGTAAGTGCTGGTGGCAGGTGGCCAGGGGCTAGGGCTCTAGCAAACCTGCCTGCCTGGGTTTCCACACAATATACAGGGGGGCAGCAAGGGTCTTCATGACTTCCTTATGTAGGGTGATTTCTGGTTATGGATGTTGTTTCGGGACAGCTCTGTGCTCATGGGGTGAGAGACAGTGCCAGGGCAAACTGCTCTGAATCTATTGGGGAGGTTGAAGGCTCATGCTGGGAAAGCCTAGGCCTGCCTGCAGCTCCAGCACACAAGAGTTGCCATCTACTTTCTCTACCTCAGTCCCCCATGAAGCCCTTGAGCCATAGTGTCTTTTGAGTGTCCTCTTCCTTGTTAAATTGTCATCACATGGGCCAAATGCCAAACACCAAAGGCTGTGTGTTCTCCCTACCCACAGACCATGAACGACTTCGATTATCTCAAACTTCTTGGTAAAGGCACCTTTGGCAAAGTCATCCTAGTGCGGGAGAAGGCCACTGGCCGCTATTATGCCATGAAGATCCTGAGGAAGGAAGTCATCATTGCCAAGGTGGGCCACTGAGGGCTGGGGTGGGGGGAAGACTTCAGCAGGAGTGTCCAAAACTAGCATTGTGGTAACTTTAGGTTAGACCTGATTGGCTTTAGTTGTGGTTTGTGAAGTAGGGCAGCCTCAGTTCTGTAAAGAGTGCTCCCTCCAGGTCAGGACAGAACAGTTCAGACGGCAACAGCAGCAAGGAGACAACACAAAGGAAAAGCTGAATGGTTAACATTAGGTCATCTCAGGCTACCTTTTATTGGGACTACAAGACAGAGGAAACTTTCTTATGCAGCCTCCTGTTTTCAGGAAAACTGATCTCTGCCCATCCAGCTGCTTCTACTGGGCCCTAGTGCTTGGTTCATAACAGTGGCCTGTAATGGATGGGAAGGGCTCAGCAGTGGGGCATGTGACAGACATACGCAAGGCCCCATTCCAGAATGAGTACCTTAAGATTACAATAGCCATCCTTTTTAGGAGTGAGGAAGAATGCTGAGAATGGAGCCCAGGGTCTTCTAGTTACCCCTGCAAGCTCCGTGCCACTGAACTATACCCCATTGTCCTCAGGAGCTACTATCTGGTGCTGGACCATACTTGGTAGCTCTTTCAGGGTTGGGACATTTGCCCCTGCCTCTGATGCTGTGTCCTTATTTTTTCCCCACACGTTCTGTCCCAAGCTCATGGGATCACTGTCTGAGGAGAAAAGCCTGAGCCCCAGAAGACCTGAGCTGCACTCAGCAGGTGCTGTTAGGAAGTATAATAGGGAGAGAGCTCAGCAGGCAGGAACTTGCTCGACTAGTGCAAGTTCCTGGATTTGATCCCAGCCAAAACAGTTCTCTTGGTTTTGTTTGTTTGTTTGTTTTGAAGATTGATTTATTGTGTATACTGTGTGCTGCCTATACCCAGACACCAGAAGAGAGCACCAGATCTCATTACAGATGGTTGTGAGCCACCATGTGGTTGCTGGGAATTGAACTCAGGACCTCTAGAAGAGCAGCCAGTGTTCTTAACCTCTGAGCCATCTCTCCAGCCCCTCTTGTTGTTTTTTTAACCGTATTTAAAGTTTTTATAATAGAAGATTCCAAATTCACATACACTTGGCTATCCTGGAACTCTCTGTAAACCAGGCTGACTTCAAACTCAGAAATCTGCCTCTGCCTCTCAAGTGCTCAAGTTAAAAGCATGAGTCACCATGCTTGGGTGAAACTTCTAAGAAGGAAAAATAAACACAATTAGACTGTCTGTGTGGTTGTGATTGTTAAGTAGTTACCAGTATTGAGCCTTGTTTCATTGACTCTGCTCTCACTTTCTGTGGGGATCCCTGCAAGTGCTGCGGCCAGCAGGGAGAGGAACCACAGGCAAGAAGGAAACCTGATTCAGCACAACTTAGTTAGCCTGGCTGACTCAGACTTGGAGAGTATGACCCTGGTTTATTTTTGACAAATTTAAACACAGTGCAACTTTGGGAAAGGGTATCCTTGTGACAGCTAACACAGCAAAACTGAAGAGGTGGCTGCATCGAAACTCCTTTTCTAGTATGCGCCTTCTGCGGAGCACCTTTGACCTTGCCCACAAGAGTGGCTTGAGAAGCAGTGCTCAGGATAAGGTTCTAGGGAGGAGGGATTTTTTTTTTGTTTTTGTTTTGTTTGACACAGGGTCTCTGTGTAGCTCTGGCTGTCCTAGAACTCACTCAGTAGACCAGGCTGGCCTTGAATTTAAGGATGCGCCTGTCCCTGCCTCCGGAGTGTACCACCAGTGCCAGTGGAAGGAAGGGTTTGTAATAAACTTAGTAGTGCCTTACTATTCCTGAATACACAGCCCTCTTTGTAACAATGAATGGGTTATGGGTTATATTGACTGAGAAACCATGCTCAGGTGAGGCCTGACTTTCCAGATTAGCAGACTAACACATCCATCCCCTCCCATTGAGACAAGCCTGTGTTCTTCACAGCTCTGCTTCTCTATTGCTGTCTATAAGTGCATGGGCCGCCTGTCCTCTATAGGCTGTTTGCTTTCCTTCCTTCCTTCCTCTTTTTTTTGTTTTTGTTTTTTAATTGTGTTGTTGTTTTGCCTGCATGTGTGTCTGTACACCATATGTGCAATGCCCAAGGAGGCAAAAAGAAGGCATTAGATTTCCTGGAACCAGAGTTAAGTTGTGAGCAGCCACGTGGGTGCCAGGAATTGAACCTAGGTCCTCTGGAAGCAAACATTTTTAACCACTGAGCCATCTTTGCAGCCCCTCAGCTTTTTTTTTTGAGTCTAGAGTATTGAGTATTTTCAGGTATATTCTAGCCATATCATTTCACCTGTGTATATTTAAAAAATTTTTTTAAAAGATTACTTGTATGTATTTGAGGGGAGAGTGCATATGAGCGCAGTTGCCCGTGAAAGCCTGAAGAGGGCGTCAGGCCATTATGCATGGACTAACTAACATGGGTGTTTGGGAATTGAATTTGGGTCCTCTGCAAGAAGAAACAAAACTACTTACAGATTCTTGGTAAAACTGATCCAGGGCAGGGCTTGTCAGCTTCAGCACTGTATTGTGGGCCTCATCCTTCTTCAGAGTGGGGCTGTTCTGTTCGTTATAGGAGGGTTAGCATTCCCAGTTGTGCACTCAGAGGGTACCAGCAGCCTCCCCACTTGTGATAATCAGAAGTGATCTGATACCCAACATCTCCCGAGTGTAAGCCCTCGTCCAGGTTCTTGAAGTAGTAAAAGGAGGCGTCAGGAAGTTCTCCTGCAGTCCTGCCCTTGGGCAAACACCAAACTTCAGCTTGTGAGGCAATGTCCTCCCCACCCCCCATGTGCCCACCCTGAGTTTCTGACAAGGTGGACCCAGAGAGTTTGTGTTTCTACAAGTTCCCTGGGTGGTGGATGCTGCTGGTGCCGAGCCTCACCCTGAGAAGTACTGCTTAGAACTAGAGCCAGGTCCTTCTCTAAAGGTGCTCTCCCACCTGGGAAGTGGAGACAAGATTGCATACTGTCTGCTGTTGCCACCTTCAGGCTACATGTCAGTGCTACGGCAGTGCCTGGTCACTGGCAGGCTGAGTTGAGCAGTGTGTGAGGAGGAGAGGTTCTGGTTGTTCACACCTTTCAGTTCCCGACTGCAGTATTCTATGGCTTTAGGCCTGTGGAGACATTATACATCATTATAGGAGCACATGGCAGAGGGCCTGGGAAGGAGGTCTGGGTTCCCGATAGTTCAAGGCATACATACCCATAGTGACCTAGTTTCCTCCCATTAGGCTCTATGTCCCCATAGCCTTCCACTTCCCAAGAGTGCAGTAGGTGGGAACCGAGTCTCCAGCACACATGGTCCCTTGGGTCCTTGATGATTTGGGCTACGGTGGAATGCTAGTGGCTGGCCTGGGCTCTGGTGGTGCTAGCCCCATCTCTCCATTGTAGAGTCATAGCAGCTGTTCACTGTTGATTTGAGACCACCCTTATCTGGGCTGCCATTTGGCCAGGGCCTGAGAAGTCCTGTTCTGCCCCGCCACTCTGATTTCCCAGGTTGGGCATAGTTTCACCTGGATTTTGCTCTGTGGTAGCTGCAGGTTGGCATGTGTCCCTGCCACTCAACTGTACTGTCTGTTCACAGGATGAAGTTGCCCACACAGTCACTGAGAGCCGGGTCCTGCAGAACACCAGGCATCCCTTCCTTACTGTGAGTTCCCTCCCTGCCAACTCTCGGGCAGAGTTCTAGGAGAGAACTAAAGCCTTGCCACTGTAAGCCCAGTTTTGGTGTAGGCCAGGTAGGACAGGCAAAGCCATCACTGGGCTCCCAGGCTGCTTAAACACCAGGCCCCTGAGTGAGAGTTGCATGGCAGCCATCTTTGGGAGTGAGGGGCGCTCAACCCAGCTGGCCAAAGTGGGAAGGTTGCTTTTTGGTTTTGGTTTTAAGGTACCATAGACAGAAACATGCTGTCGTGGTGTGCCTGTTGACTCCTGCTGCGGAGACGTGGAAGGCAGCTCTGAGGCCAAGGTCTCTGTGATGTCCTTGTCAGTTTAGGGGACTAGGTTAAGGATGCTGCCCTAGGAAGGCACGGTGCTTGTTCACATGAGATTTTATCAGATACCTCAATGTGGAAGACAACCACATAGTATATGGGTTTTGTGAGCAGAGGGATTGGCGAGGGTTGGTGAGGAATCCTCTGGAGGGCTTCTTAGGATACAGTTTGAGGACAGCTGTGCACTGACAGCCTGTCTGTCTTGTCTTTAGAGTCAGCGCCCAGTCCATTGTCACTCAGGGGTTCATGTGCTAGCAAGCACAGCTCTGTGTGTGTCTTACTACTCAACAAGGAGGGCGCTAATGAAACAGCTCTGGAGAGTCAGACCATATTTTTCTCCCATGAACATGCCTGGCATTTGAACCCCTGTGACCCAAGCAGGGCAGAGTGTGCCAGTTCAGGTTCCTGCTCTCCAGCTGGTGGAGCTTTCCTTCTGTCCCAGCATTCTGGTTCCCTTCACAGGCCCTGAAGTATGCCTTCCAGACCCATGACCGCCTGTGCTTCGTAATGGAGTATGCCAACGGGGGTGAGGTGAGCTCTGCCATCTGGCCACTTTTTGGTGGTGGTGAGGGAAGCAAAGAAGACCTGGGTGAGATGGGGTGCATGCGGGCGTGTGTGCGTGTGTGTGCGTGCGTGTGTGTGTGTGTGTGTGTGTGTGTGTGTGTGTGAGAGAGAGAGAGAGA
>LOJH01021559.1:8777-20253 GCA_001685095.1 Ellobius talpinus
CAATTCCCAGCAACCACATGGTAGCTCACAACCATCTGTAATGAGGTCTGGTGCATACACACAGACAGAATATTGCATACAGAATAAATAAATAAATAAATAAATAAATATTAAAAAAGAAGCATTCATGATCATGTTTTAGATGCTAAGTGTATGTCTGTTTCAGTTAATGCTGAGAGCATTATCTTAGTTTGACAGACAGAAAACTGGGCTTTAAAGGCTGGAGTCACTAGTCCAAGGCCAAGTGGCTTGCTTGTGGCTGAAGCTTGAACTTCCGTTTGTCTGACACTCAACTAGACAATTCCAGTCATGTGTAATGTTAGCCTGCTTGTCAATCATTCATGATTTCTCTTGACAGACACTGTGTGGGCTTCACCTCTAGAGATAATGGGTTTGGTAGTCACAAGGGTTAGAAGAACTGGTAGCATGAATGGAGAAGCAGACACAAGGTCAGATGTGTCTGTGGCTTTGGCCAGCACAGGGCAAAGACACGAGCCTTCGTTTGCATGCTTTCTACTTTGCTTGATTCAATTAATCAGCACCATGGTGTTGGAGAATGAAACATTTCAAGGCACTCATCTGAGGTCAAGGATGAAGGAGCAGATGTAGAACAAGGAGGAGTTGAGTGACAGGCATGACCCTCTATAGTCCCACTTTTGAACAACATCCTCAGCACACAATATTTCAATAGTACATAGAGGTACCCTAAAATAAAATATCTGGGACATTTCATAAGCAAGCCTCCACCAAAATGATACAGCATATTTATGCAAATGGCTTAAAAAGAAAAATAGGTATTTTGGGCTGATACATAGTTTGATCTCATGTTCAACACATTTATTCTCTATTTGAGAGAATTTCTAGATTAGAAGATTGAGTATTGAATGTCCAAGAAAGACCTTTTGGATGACAGGCTGCCTCAAGGACCAAGTATGCCATCCCTGACCCCCGTCCTTTAGTAGTAAAAATAGAGTCCTTGGGGAGAGTGAGTCAAGCCCCTGCTTTACAGTGTTAGGCAATTCACTTCCTCTCTCTTAATGCTCAGCACTTCTGCTATAAATGGGCAGAGTGCCCACTGTTGGGGTAAAGTGATTAAGCAAGATGCTTTTTATGAAATTGTCAGCATATTATTAAAATACAATACATAATTCAGAATGAACCTTTACTGTTATCATGACACTCTGTGTTGAACCCAACGGCAAAAATTAATGTTTTTTCTGCTAAACTCTGCTAAAGCAATGCAGCAGTGCGATCACTGTAAGTAAGTAATAATGCAGATTCCACAAACTCCGTTTGCAGAGTGATTTGGCCCAAGATATGTGAGGCTAGAAGAGTACTTTTTCATGCAAGCAAGTGGAAGAAGGGAAAGGGGAGGTGGAGAAAGGCAGCAAGATTTGGGACCCACACTGGGCCAGCCACTGTCTTAGTGTCTGAGCTGTTCATAAGGATGCTGAAGCAGGAGGAGATGGGCAACATGACCAGATCACACAGGAGAATCTCAACTCAAGACAGCCAAAAGCTTAAACTTTTGCTCTTCTCTGCCCTTTGAACCTAAGATCACAGACTTTTACCACCACCCTTTGTAACCTGCCTGACAACTTGTTCTTGAGCTGAAACAATTACTAAAATGAAGGTCTGATCACTACTTGGTCCAAAGAGTCTAATTTCCCTAAATAAGTTACAGGTCCCAAAGAGAATCTGAAGGAGGAATAATTATGCTTTCAGCTACAAATAGGGCATGAAAGGAACAGTGCTGGTATTAGAGCGGTCTCCATGGAGATCAGTAAAAAATGCATAATTGTTTCTGAAAATGATCAGATTGAGCCGCAGCTCTCTCTTCCATCTGCAGTTGAGTGACAGATCCAGAGTCAGCATCTCTGTTCTAGAAGACTACTTGAGATTGAACGAGTCTTTAAGGGACAAATCAAGATTCTTTTCCCTAGGTGACAGTATTGCGCTTTAAGAAGAGTAACAGGAGAAAAAAGAGTCTCCCATTGGTCTGAGTTACATATGGGATTCCTGAGTGCTGCGGACCTTAATGAACGAATGTGTCCACTTTGTGCCTGCTGGCCTCCCCTCACTTGCTGGTCTTGTTGTTCTAGGCACAGCTTCCATGTGTCCTCAGCTCCTCACCAGCCCCTCTCTCTGCTTGAAAAGTTTTTCTGAGTGACTGATTGGGAGGTAAAACCCTTTCAGCCTGCCAACTCCAGTGTCAGATCTGCAGGGCCTTATCTAGCCCTGTGCCCATCGCCTTCCACTGCCTCCATCTTTACCATGGACCCCAGTTTTCTGTCTGTCAAACCAAAATAATGTTTTCTGCATTAACTGAGACAGACATCTACTTAGCATCCAAAACATGATCATGAATGCTTCTTACAGAGTATATATGCTGTCTAAAAATTACCTGCAAACTTTGACCCATATTGCCCATGGCTTTTAATGATAAAAGAATGAGTTTCAGCGTATTCTTTATTCACTCACCACCCAAGGACATTTATTATTATTATTTCTTGTTATTATGATCATCATTATTATTTGTTTTTTCGAGGCAGGGTTTCTCTGTAACTTTGAAACCTGTCCTGGGACTCTATAGACCAGCCTGGCCTTGAATTCACAGAGATCAACCTGTCTGTCTCCCGAGTATTGGGATTAAAGGCATGCACCACCACCTCCCGGCTAATTATTTTCAAAATTAAGATATCACATACTTGATCTTTCTTCTAGAAACCCTGTCTTGAAAAGCTTTTGGATATTTGTGGTTTTTTTCCATGTTTGATTTTTGTATATAATTTTCACCCCTTGGTCATATCTCAGTAACAAAGTAGAGATTCTACTGATTAACCAGTGGCAAAAGTTCTTTTTCTCAGTGGTAAAGTTGTGGGATAACTGGTAGATGCTGGTATCACTTCCTCTCTGCTTTTAAAAGGAGAAGGATACCTCCGGGAGCCCAGCTGAAGAGAGGGAGGGAGGATTACATGAGCAAGAGGGGTCAAGATCATGATGGGGAAACCTACAGAGACAGCTGCCCTGAGCTCATGGGACCTCACAGACTACTTTTTCAGATTAAAATGACATTGCACATTATAAGTTTGTGAAAACTTAATAGTCTATTCAATAAGATTGTCTTTCTAAATTAATTTAATTTTTTTCTCTAGTATAAGATTCTGAAAGCTCACTGCAGAAAAGTTGGAAGAAATAAAAAATTATACATTATTCTACCATTCAGCAGTTCCTCTTCCACATTTATCCATGTATTTTCACAAGTCCAACTTTTTTTGTTGTTAGAGACCAAGACAACAACCAGGCCCCTGCCTCCCACAGCAGACACATGAGCAGGAGACAGCCGATGACAAAGGAGCCAAGAACATGTCTGGTAGAAGGAGGTGCTGTGATGAAACAAAGCAGCGTGACAGACACCATCGCTCTAGACACAATAGATAAGAAAGCTTTTCACCCCTGAGAAAGAGCGACATTGAGCCAACGCCTGAATGAAAATAAGAAAATTGTGTGAAGATCTAGGAAAAGAGCTTGGGTGGCAAAATGTACAGCCAAGGCAATTGTCATGAAAAGCAGAGAGCATGGGTATGTTTAAGAAGCAAAAGGGACATCCGTGTGCCTGGAGTCTAGTAAATGTGTGAGCAATTCTGTAAGGCGAGGCTGGAGACAGAGGTAAGAGTTAGGAAATAACAGGCGCTGGTAGGAGGTTTGGGTTTTACGGGAGTACAGATGCTTTGTTGTCAGTCTCTGAAGTTCTTAGGACCCCATGAGTTGGAGGAAAGAGCAAAAGCAGGGAATTTGGTAGAAAAGTGGCTGCAGTACCGGGAAGGAAAGAAGAAGACTTGATTGACGGCAGAACTGGAAGAAAAGAAAACATAGCATGAATACGGACGTTAAAAAGAAATCCCACAATAGCTCAGAATTGAGTATAATAGAGGGCTATTTATTTAGGAGTAGACTCACAGATCACAGTCTTCTGCACGAACGGGCAAACAGGAACCAAATCCAGCAGCCAGAAGACAGAGCAGCATGCGCTTTATATCGGCATTTATAGTATAAGAGGCCACACCCAAGTGAGCTGGTATCTTATACTGGCTGAAGGATTTCCTACAGCAACAGCAGAGATGTGTCTTGGAGAAATAGGCATCAGTGTGTAGATAAATTGGCTGTGGGGGACTAGGGACATGAGGAATCTACAGTATTCCGCTTTTGATCTACATGACCAGAGGGGAAGAATGGAAGAGGCATGGGTCTCAGGTGATAGAAAGAATAAAGGGAGGTGAGATAAAGAACCAGAGATCAGTGTGGGCAATGTTATACCTGAAATGCCCATTACACACCCAAGGAGCTACAGGGGATGCTGGAAAGATCAGAGTAGCAAGCTAAGGAAAGGTGGGAACCTGTGAAATGAAGTGTATTTTACGAAAATGCCCATAAGCCTGTCTGGCAGCTTAAGGAGCCAGGTGGGTGCGCACCATCCCAATGAGCAACTATGCAGTGGAGGCATGGGAGGGCAGGAAATGGGAGTGGTCCATGTGCTGTGGAGAGGGGCAGGGCTGAAGAGGTGAAGACCATGAGGAAGAGGCTGATGTGGTTCACCTGGTCTGCCACCTGGGGCCATGGTGATGGCTGGGCCCAGGATGCTGCTAAGGATCATGTCTGGGTCCATGGTCCTATCACAGTCAGGGTCTGTGTGGATATCTGTGGCTTCTGTTACAGTAAAGGCCGTGCAGACGCCTGGAGTGTGGGCCACCACCTGTGAACATGTTGATGTCCGAGGGCCATGTTGCCCCCAGGGTCATCCTGATCTGAGTAGCCTAAGCTGCTGTTCTGGGCCATGGTGACATCCAGGCCCAAGCTTCTGCTGAGGACCATGTCTGGATCCATAGACCCCAAGAAGCCTTAGTCTATGTTGATGTCTGTGGCTCCTGTTACCACCAATGGTCATGTGGATTCCCAGGGAATGGACTGCCACCCGAGGCCATGTTGGTATCAAAGGGCCATACTGCTGCCGAGGTCATAATGATCCTAATGGCCTGGTCCCAGCTTCTGCTAAGGACCATCTCTGGGTCCATGGTCCTGCAGCAGCTGGGGTTGGTGTTGATGTCCATGGCCCATGTTACCACTGAAGGGTGGGAGAGGGGCATGAGAACCACGCATGTTGAAATCCAAGGGCCATGCTGAGCCAGCCCCTCCACTACTGGCCCTGGGGGATCTGGCCCTGTCCTTCCCCAACTGATACAGCCAGATAAACGGCTCCACCCCACATGGGAGAGCTGGTCCTGATGACCCTGGTCCTGGAATAGCTGGCCCCACCCCTCACCAACAGCTTGGGAGAACTGACCTAGATGACATGATGTGGACACAGGAGAGCTGGCTTTGCCCTTCATCTGAGAGGGGGACAGTCCGAAGGGAGGCCCAGACTAACCAACTCAGAAGCCCATATCTAGTAATTTGAGTTGGTATATCCAAATATCCACTCCATCTATGACCTGCTGCAGCTCATGAAGAGACTCCAGTCGTGGAGCAACAGGATCTCCATGACTCAGAGCAACAGAAGGATCCCTGAGAGGAGTTTCTCTGAGGGTCCAGTATTGATGGTGTACCAAAAGCCAGAGGCCTTGAACCAGACCAACAACTCATTACAGTTAACAATGCAAGAAAAGCAGTTGAACAAAAGGATAGAGTGTGTGACACACTGCAGCTGCTAATGCCACTAAGGTGGATGAAGAGGTGATGGAGGGCCAGGGAAGATGGAGGAGTGAATTGGGTTTTCTAAATTAATATTTTTATTTTTTTAATTTTCTTTTGGGGGGACACTGTAGTGTTGAAGGGTAGACATGTAGGGGTTGGTAAATGAGTAGAATTGGAGTGCATGATGTGATCATCCCAAAGATTCAATAAAACAATTGCTTAAAAAAAACAGAAGCAAACAAAAACAGAATCTTTTACATGAGTCTGGCTGAGTCTCTAAGGGATATGAAAAGCAAGAGAGTCATGTGATTTTGTGGCCAGGAGAAAGAAGAGCTGGCAAGAAGCACCTGCCAAGTGAAGGGATTCTGGGAGTGCGTAACACCCAAGGATCAGAAAGAAAAGCGGGTGGGAGGGAATGAGTCCTGTCCTTCAGAGAGGCTGGATGACGCAAGCAGAGTGGCCATGATGCTGACCACTGCTTGAGACAACACAAAAGGCAGCCCTGGCCTGGACGACCTGCAGGCATGAACACACCCTGCTGCCAGCCACACTCACAGGATGGTCTTAGCCCCAGACCATGAGTGCGCACCCAAGGCCTTCTTCCCTTTTCCTTATGAACCATTGGAGAGCAAACAATCTCAAAAGAGCCCATTGTGCCCTGTGGTCATAACTCACCACAAAACCCTCCCCGTCTCTTCTCCTCCCTCACACACCTTATGGGAACTGTAGGTTCCCTAAACTGTGGACCCAAGGCAGGTAACATAGTTGTAAAAGACTACATCATTTTGTACAAAGTTCTTATGTACAATTCTAGAGGTCTCTCATATTACTTACTTATTTTAAGAAGCAATGTACTGTGTTTTTTTCCTAAAAATAAATATTTCAGACATCCTGCCTTTATTGGTCATCTTCCAATCACAACAAACAAGTTTTCGAATCTGTGAATGCTACGTGGAGTCCAAGTCTAAGGAGATATCAAATTTGGGAAACAAGAACATCTTAGAAGCTTTGAACACGTTGATGGTGCCACCAAAGTTTGCATTTTGTCATGGAAGAGTTCACTTATGCTTTTCCTGGGATTCTGAGAAAGAGCCCATGGAAGCAATCCTCATGAACTGAACTTATTCATATTTCATATTAGACCACAAATATTTTCTGAGAATGGAAAATTGTTTTTGCGAATCCAAGGTTAGGCTCTACTATTAAGTAATAAGCACACACACAAGATCAGAGTTTGCAGTCTGGAGATTGGTGGATTACAGCTTCTCCTGGGGAATACGACTTTTGCAAAACAACTGGCTAATGTCAGGCCTCATTTCTGGAAGTCAGCTAGAAGGGACAAGGCCCCCCAGTAGACAGTACCTTTGAGAGTAACCAGTAGACCAGTCCCTCAAATAACTATGCTTCTACCAATGACTTCAACCCAAACTAAAATCTAAATGATTCTCCCACCTGCAGTCATTATCACATGCTTTCTCTGGGTTTCATATTTAAATATTGGGAGATCGAACTGATGTGTTGTTTGATCAGCCTGCCCTGAACTTGGTATGAGGAACACAAAGAAAAACAGGACCCAGTCCCTGTCTCAGAAGAGACATTATGCCAAGAAACACATGGCTAGAATATTATATGATGATCACTATGTGAGAAGAACAAACACACTGAGGGCTACAGGGCAGAAAGAATTTAACTTGGTCTGGGTGAGGAGAGCCAACAAAGTGCCCAAAGATGGCGTTTAGGTTTGAGTTTCCATAATAGATATATGTCTCCCAGATAAAGATAAGAGAGCCGGAATCTGTGAAGAATGGCAGTGTTTTAGTTGATTTTCTGTTATTGCAATAAAGCACCATGACCAAAAGGATGTTACAGAACAAAGACTGTCCTGACTTACAAGTCCTGAGGGATAAGAGTCCGTCATGGCAGAGAGATGTGGCAGAAGGAGCAGAAACCTAGGGGATCCCATCTCAACCCCGTAGAAGAAGCATCAAGAAAGCAAACTGCAAGTGAGGTGAGGCTATAACCTCTGTGGTGGTTTGAATAGGCATCTTCCTCCCTCCATAGACTCGTGTGTTTGAATGCTTGGCCCATAGCGAGTGGCACTATTAAGAGGTATGGGTTTGTTGGAGGAAGTGTGTCACTTTGGGGGCAGGTGTTGGCGAGGCTGCTAGTTCGTTCCCAGCCACCCAGACCCAAAATAATAACACAGAAACTATACTGATTTCAATACTTTTTGGCCAATAGTGTATTTAAATCTTAATTTACAGCTCTTACATCTTAATTTAACCCATTTCTATTATTTTGTACTTTACCATGAAGCTCATGGTTTACCCATATGGTTCCGGTGTCCATCTCCTGTGGCGGCTTCATGGCATCTCTCCTTGACTCTGCCTACCCTCTCTCTATATCTTTTCCAGCCTGGCTATATTCTGTTAAGCCATTGGCCAAAACCAGTTTCTTTATTAACCAATGGTATTTACAGAATACAGAGGGGAATCTCACATCAGGCAAGCTTTGAGATCTTAATGCTCAAATTATGCTCACTGTGGCACACAGTCTCCTTCTGCTGCCTGTGGATCAAGATGTAGAACTCTCAGCTCCTTCTCCAGCCCCATGTCTACCTGCATGCGGCCATATCTTGCCTTGATGATAATGGACTAAACCTCTGAAACTGTAAGCCAGCCCCAATTGTGTGTTTTCTTCTATAAAAGTTGCCATGGTCATAGTGTCTCTCTACAGCAACAGAAACTCTAACTAAGACTACTCCCAAAGCCTACTCCTACTGACATACTTCCTCCAGCAAGGCTACACCTCTATAACCTTCCCTAAAAGTACCACAATCTGGGGACCAGATGTTCAAACAACCAGAGTAAAAACATAGGTGTCTGATACAACATGTTAGTTCTGGAGATGTAGAAGAGATGGTGGACTTAAACATTCTCCAGGAGGAAGAGGCAGACATGATACAGGTATACAGAACCACCCATACTATGTCTGCAGTATGGGTTCAAACTCATGAAGCCTCAACTTTCTTACTGATAACACAAAATTAATAACATCACCTCCCTCTCAGGAGTGCCATCATGACTAAATAAAAGAAGACATACAGATGCAAATATCCAGCACACACTATGTATCCCAGCAAGAACATCTGTACATTTTACTGTATTTTATCCTGAGGACTCCGAGGTAGGTACAGGAAAATGAATGGATTGCATTTGCTTTTTAGAAAGTTCTTGGACATTCTAGGGAAACAATGAAAAGCATACTCTCCTTTAAAAAAATTTAAGAAAATAATAATACAATTGACCATCAGAACCTCAAAAATATAAAATGCTCCAAATTTGAGAAGTTTTGCCACAAATGTAAAGTTACGTACCACAAAATTTAGCTTCATGTACAATTTTTTAAAATATTATTATCTATTATGATAATTATGTTTTTGCATTTATGGGTGTCTTATCTGCACATATGTATGTACACCACTTACATGCCTGATGTCTGATGAGTCCACAAGATGATATCAGATCCTCTGTAACTGGAATTATAGACAGTTGTGAGCTATCATTTGGGAGCTGGGAAACATACCTGAGTCCAGTGCTCTTAAATATATATATATACATATATATATACACATATACATATATATATTACATATAAATTATACACAAATATTTTGTTTAGATTTAGGTTCCATGCACAAGATATCTTATAATGTGTACTTGAATATTTCAAAATCTAAAATAATCAGAATTCCAAAGCACATCTGGTCCCATGCACTTCAGACAAAGGATGCTTGTTTGTAATAGCCTGTAGTAATGAAACCAGCTGCAACTTTGAACTACTGAGTACCAGCGTTTCAATATCTGTCAACTTGTGTGTATTAACTACATTAATCACATCAACCTCGTTGGTTGAGTGTTTACTATCCCTATTGAAGAGTCTAAACCCTTACGAGGAAAACCGAGTAGGACAAGGAAGCAGAAGTTTCTAGGTCTTGTAGAAATAGTCAGTCTGTGTCAAAAGCCAAATCAACACCAGTTAGAACTCAACATCAGTGTGGATTTGTGTACACCAGACCAAGAAGTACTCATAAACTCCTCTCTCTCTCTCTCTCTCTCTCTCTCTCTCTCTCTCAGTTTGTTTTGCATCTGGACAAGGGGCAGATTCGACATCTGAGTCCAAGGAGAGGTGCTGCTTGGCCTGGAATAAATGAAAATATTCTAAAGAGACACTTGGACTATCAGACTTGAAACAACATCCCAGGAAAGCTGGAATCACCCCAATAATTTCATGCTGGGGGAGGAAAATGGCTGAAGTTTGGTGCCATCCAGAAAGTGAACATGCCTCTTGGAGAGAAATTTTATGGTTTTGCCAACATGTTAGACCACCTTGCTAGAGGAGACTGGAGCTGAGACAGTAATGATGGGCAAGGACAGGAACTGTTTATTAATGCCTCTGTCCCTCTAGGTGAACCTAAATCTCAAGTCAAGACCCCAAAGACAGACTTGGTGGTAGTTACCGGATGCTTTTGTCCTTCTCTCCAATGTGGCCACATCAAATAAACCTTCTTTTGCTTTTTACTATTGGTGTGCCTCTTTAGGTGACAGTCAAGGACGGGTGGCAGAGCCCTGACTTGCTAGAGTGTCCAGGACACAGGCTCTGACTATGACCATAACCACATCATTTCTCTTCTGATCTTGTTGGCACAACCACTCAATTTGGCTCCAGGCTAAGGGCACAACTATCACTCAGTTCTGCTGGCTGCTAGAGAATCCTGAAGCATGGGATTTAATGTTCATTGGCAAGGCTCAAGAGAAGAAAGAATGAAGGGAAAGGCAGGAGGGGATGTTTACATTAAATTATTCCACGTTCTTTACATTCATCACCTCCGTTAAGAGAGGAGTGAACTGTGCAGTCTTCATTGACCATAAATGAAAGAGTCTCAGAGAGAGTGTGACTCACCAAATGGTGCCACAACAGGCACACGGCTTTCCCTGGAGGAGATGAAGCTTCCTTACATAAGCTAATCATTAGAACCCAGAAATGGTCTGCCTCCATCACAAAGCCATACCCTGACTCATCCCTGTCAGCTCGAAAGAGCAAAGGAAGAGTGACGCACGGAAAGCAAAAGGCAGAGTGTGAATGGGAAGGGCAGCTTCCCAGAACCCGGCAGCGACAGGTCTTTTTCTTATTCTTGGGTTTGCAACCTGGGGCTTTTCTCCCCGCTGTTCTGGGCTTTGGTTTGCCTGTCTACCAACTTTGGGTGTCCATATTTGATAACGAAGAAACTCAAGTAAGGGAGAGGGGAGTTGGAAATGTAGGGGAGGGGTTGTCTGCCCTCATCCAACAAGAAGGCAAGGCTGGCAGACCAAGAGGAAGCAGACGCCCACCCTATCTGCACAGCTTCCCCTCTACCCACTCTTTCCTCACTCTCAGGAGTCACTCTTGGAGGTTCCTTGTGAACATTCCCAGCAAGGAGCAGGGTTGCCCATAAGCTCCATGATTTTAGAGACTCGGTGATGCTAGCAAAGTCACAGAGGGAAACCTAGTAATAGTTTGCCAATGACTACTGAGGAAAGGTGGCATTCTGGGAGCTGTCCAGGCACCCAGCATTGGTGCAACAGACAATAAAAATGATGCACCATTGGATCTCTTACTCCTCTGTCATTGTCACTCATCCTGCCTCCTGGATACCTGAGAGACATCTTTGGGTTTTTTTTATTTTTATTTTTTATTAAGTATCTTTTATTATTATTATTATTAAAAATTTCCACCTCCTCCCCTC
>LOJH01021560.1:0-10721 GCA_001685095.1 Ellobius talpinus
GCAGTGCTTAAATGAATACAATTTGTGTGTTGTTATTTTGGGTGTAAAGGTAGCTGTGCAGGAGCCGGGAGGGATGAAAAGCAGGCCTGCTCGCCTCATCACTACATAGAACTATCTCCTGCTAAGGTGGGCAGATGCCACAGTGTGGGGTCACAGACACAGAATTTGCTGGGACAGGTTATGCACAGGTCCTTTCCTATCCTTTCCTTTCAGGTTACTAATTGTTAAGAGATACTGAGTGGTTTAATAATCACCTAGGTTATGAGACTGGGTGCTGGAAAAACAGCTAGACACCAATAGTCACCTTGGGGTGTGGGCGGGGTCACCGTCTGGACGTACATTCAGAACGTCGCATTCCAAAATATTGGGAGGTTCTACTTTTGTTTGTTCAAGCTAAGGGCTATTTTCTTGATAAAGCACAGCTGTACTTACTCTAAGCAAATGGACAAAATTACAGCCTTTCCCACAGCTTTCAGTGTATCTCTATAAAGTACAGCTAAAAACAGGAAAGCATGTCAATTTATGTCAGTCTCACAGAATGATGTGTGTGTGTGTTATATCTTTGTATATATAAAATGTTTTTGTACTGCTGAGACTGAACCTGGGGCCTCATACCTACTGAACAAACACTGGTATATTGGCATACATACTCAGCCCTCTAAGACAGTATTAACCAAAATATTGAAGATAGAAAAACTGTATACACATGATATAATAGCATATAAATGATTATTATAGTCACACTAATATATTAATATATAATATTAGAGTATATTAACAATATAATATATATCAATGTCTCAAAGCCCATGGCTTTGAGAACTGATGGAGAAAAAAATGGATTAACCAAGGGTTCAGGATGTCAATGAAGGAACAGACGAGGTAGACTGGTGTTCCAAATACAGGATAGAAGGCCTAGACCACTCAAGAAGAGAGATGAAAAGTCAGGTGGCATGAAAGCTACTGGGCTTTTATAACCACAGTTAGTTGAAAGCCATGACAGGCTGATGAAACTCTGTTGGTTCAAGAAATATCATGGACTCTCTGGGAGATTTCTAGATAGCCACATGGCCATAAGCTTCCTCAAGAGGGGCTACAAGGACCCTGGGGTCCACTTCCAGGAACTACCAGACCAAGCAACAAACAACTTGGGAAAAAAAAGCAGGAGAGGTTCCAAGACAAGGGCCTCATACTTACTATGTAAACTGGAATATGGACACAGATCAGCGTGGGACCCATCAAAATAGAGCGCAGAAGAAAGAAGACTTTGTGATTTACTAAAAGTTGAAGAGCTGATTTATTTGTAGTAATTGCATTTATCTTTGGGAAAGTCCTGTTTGCTGTATCCCAAGCAAGGAGAAAGGCACCAAAGCTGGCGAGTAGAAGGGAAGTGGGCCATTCTTGCAGCTCACTTATTTAGCCATCCAACAAGGACTTAATAAGTGTTCCTCTTGAGTGATAGGCAATGAAATAAACATGCTTCCTCTATCAAGATGGCACAAACCACAGGGAATGTGTGAACAAAGAGACCCCAGCAAAACAAAGCGATAGCCCCTGGAAAACAAAGGGGGACATATGTTCTAGAAGCTGGAAGCTGGAGACAAGAGTTTGTTTCTAAGGACACATTGCTTCTCAGGAAGTGTGACAACTTTAATACAAGTTGATGGTAGCAACTAGGAAAATTAACCCCCATGCTGATAGTCAAGGGGAATTATGGTAATGGTGATAACTCTGTGCCTTCAAAGGAATAAAGATGCCTTCAAAAAATTCTATTTGTTTCTCAGGGTCTCCTTTATCTTGCAAAACGAGCATGAACTCAGATCTATCTCAAAAACGGGCAAACTGAAATGCGGTCATTTCTCCAAAGAGTTCAAAGCAGCATACTGTAGGTAATGCTAGCTTAGAGAACACAGGGCAAGGTCCTGTGGGATCTGACCAATATCAAAGTTCTTTCTTGAAAAAAATCCCTTGAGAATAGAATAACGCTCTACTATATTCATAGGCATTCTGCTATTCCTTAGTCTCTGCAGACTTTTAATTGGTGATAGTTATTTATAGTGTGTGTGTCTATGTATCTCTCTGTGTGGTTGTGTATACCTGTGTCTCTCTCGCTCCCTCTCCCTCTCTCTCTCTCTCTCTCTCTCTCCCCATGTGTGTGTGCGCACGTGCGTGCGTGTATGTGTAAGTGTGTGTGTGCCTGTGCCTGTGTTAATTTGTTTTTTTGAGTCAGGGATCTTGCTACATTGCCTAAACTGGCTTTGAAATCCTGAGCTCAAGTGATCTTCCTGCCTCAGCCTTCTGAGTGATAAGATACAGGAATGCACCATTAAAACTGGTGAAACAACTTTTAAGAGAGCTCCCCACTACCCACAGTTTCACTTTCCAAAATCATTTTTCAAATATTTTTCAAACATGCTCTAAGGACATGAAATAGAAATAATCTATAAATTTTAAGTCATAAGCATAGTTGAAATATTGCACCATCCCTACTCTGTCCCATCCAGGACATGAGTTGTGCCTCTGACCAGAGTCTCCACACAGTATATACCCCCCACCTACTAGGCATTCTGGTTATCAGAGCGACTGTAGCTATATTAGAATACCTGTGTGTAGGGCTAGGGATTGTAAAAGTTTCTGTTTCCATCGTGTGTCTTGGAGCACATCCCCACAGACATGAGGGGCCTGGTGTACTTTTCAGACTGAGCATAAAATGAGTAGCTCTTTAGTATGGACCTTGGCATATCTCTTGGTAGATTTTAAAGATTATCACATTTAGCCTAAGCTAAGCATATTTCTACCTTACACCTTCATACTTATTGCTAGCAGGAAGTGTAGTTCAGCAAAATGAGAAGTTCCAAATCGTCATTTGTAATGGAGCGGGAGAGCACGTGTATTAAACAAAGGTTACGTTCAGTTTTATGAGCTGTATCCCAGGAACATCTGAGGGTTCTGGCAAAGCAGCAAGGTCCTACTAAAATATTTTCCAAGCAGAAATACTTTTTATATAAAATTTGATTAAATATTTTACTTACCACGTTTCTAGTATGGAAAACCATATAAAGAATATAGGCTTATATAGGTATTCCCAGGATAAGAAATAAAACATTGCTGGTAGGTAAAGGGACCTCTCCCCTTTCCTCCCAGATGAAACTGCTCTCCTTAATATGATGTTTATCATCTCTTACTTTTATAGATATTTTATTATAAATGTTTGCAATAAAAATAGTATTATATATGTTTTAGTGCTTTCAAGAAATGACAGCCTAAGTGTGTGTGTGTGTGTGTGCGCGTGTGTGCGTGTGTGTGTGTGCGTGTGTGTGCGTGTGTGTGTGTCCAGTGCATAAATCTTCTGCAACGTTTTCATCTCACTCAACACTCTTGTGCAACAGTCACCAGTATAGATATGCATGCAGCTGAAATCCATTTGTTTTCCCTACTGAACAAATTGCTTGAGTACAATATTCCCTCAAATCGTAGATTCATTTCCTACTGGGCAGACGTTTCCATTTAAAAAAAAATCACACGCAATACTTCTTTGACGGTGCTTAGACACAATCCCTTGAGCACACGAACAAGTCTGTGTGTGTGCAGCTGGGAGAGGAATTGCTGGATGGTGAGGCATGGGCAATGTAACACTAAATTGGCTCTCCAAACATGTCAATGCTTAAGATGTGTTCTTTGGTTCCCACATTGACCTCTCTACTCACTATTCTGTGGCAGGTCCCTGTGTGCTCAACTTGGATGATAGCAAAAAGGGGAAACGTGGGGCTGAGGAGGCAGCTCAGGGCCTGCTTCATAAGATTCCCAGGACCCACATAAAAGCTGAGCAAAGCAGCATATGAGTGCAACCCCAGTACTGGGGGTTGCAGATAAAGATGGATCCAGAGGCTTCACTAGTCAGTCTAGGCAATAGCCGTACTCCTAGTTCAGTAAGAAACCATGACTCTAAATAAATAAATAAATGAATGAATAAGGTAGACACTGACAGAGGAAGAACCTGACATCAAATTCTAACTTCCACATGTATAGACACCTCACCCCAATACACGCATGCACACAAAGTATAAGTACTTCTGTTTATATACAACATATGTGTATATGCAATATATGTGCTTGCTTTATTGTATCCTGAAAACGGAAGTAATGAAATGTACTTATTGCTCTCTCCACCGCTCCATTCACCTCCACTCCTCTGTAACATTTGCTGCCAGTGTCTTCTCTCTCACACCCACTAGTGTGCATGGCGCTGTATGCAGCATCAACTAGGAGGACCTGATCAGAGGTCACTTGAGTTTATTTCCTGTATATAAAACTCAGAACTATGTAAAGAAACATGATAGATTCCATAACCCAAACCAAGCCCACATTCTTTCAGGTTGTCAGAAGATACTCCATCCAGGAAGACATGGCAACCTATTCTCAGACCTCTGATTCTTTCTTCTCGAGGGTGAGGTCCCCCACGATTGTTCATTATTTATGGGCACCCCTGCCTGCCTGGGCTCAGGGGTATTACTAAAGTATGATTTCTCAAGGTGCCTTGAAAATATAGGTATTTTATATTTTCAATATTATAGTCTTAAAAATATAAAGAGGACTGGCAGCATGGTTTGGTGGGTAGGAGCACTTGCCACCAAGTCTGATAACTTGAGTTCAATCCCTGAGACACATATAGTGGAGAGAGAGGACCATCTGAGTTGTTCTCTGACCTCCATGTGCCATGACATACACACACACACACACCCCAAGTAAAATTTTTAGTTAAAAATTTAAAAATATAAAGAATATGGGAGGATTTCATAGGTCAGTACTCGTCTCCTGTTGTCTAATGCACCATATATATTTCATGCCAATAAAGAAAGGCCAGAGGTTTATCTAATACAAATGATGTTTCTCTGTTTCTCTGCCAAATGTAGAGCAAGAGAATCACACTGCATTATCCAAGAGTTTTGAAGTTTGGTTAGAAGAAAAATAATTATGGAAGAATTCATCCTCTACTGAAGCATGATGACGTAGGCATACCACATTCAAATTATTCACCAAATAGAAACCAGGAACAGATCCACTTGAGTGGTGGTACCATCCCATCACCGCTGGTCTACATCAGTGCTATTAGCCTGAATTGTTTTCATTTTATATATTTTTGTATTTGGACTTCATTGAACTGTATAGTTTTATAAGAACTTTAAGTATAAGATTATTTTTAATGGTTATGCATAGATCTATCTAAGTACCTATAATTAAGATAAAAGTAAAGTTAATGAACACTACGTGGTCTGGTAATTGGTTGTCTTGGAAGGGATCCATATATTCCTTAAGTAAGATCAATGGGTAGACTTGAGGCTCAGCTGGGGCAATGGGATATGCCTTTCTAAGTCTCTGCAAGGGCAATCATGAGCACAAAAGATAATTTGCTCACCAACTTTAAGTGCTTGTATGGCCCACTGCTTGCCCCCTTCTTCGACAGAGACTCCGTTTCCTTCCATCACCTTGTAGCTCTCTCATAGCTGGGAAGATGCCCAAAATTCTAGAGAGCTTGTAGTCTAGAGAAAGTACCTCTGCCCAGCCTCTCTAGGATCATGTCCAGGTATTTCCCAGACAAATATCTCATATCCAGATCTTTTAGTTGTAGGTTACTCAAGCGCTGGTAGAGCTAAGACACCAAGAAGAACATGATGATGGTTAATAGCAGGAAGTTGTAACCCCCAGCCAGGAAGGAAGGGTACCAAAGGCAGAAGCCAGAGTCATGTGTCTGAAGTCAGAATTAAGCAGGGATGCCTGGCAGGAACAGTCTAGTAGAGAGACGGCCCAAGTAAGAGCTGTTAGAAGCAGAGAAAGATTCTCCCTTCCCACCTGCCCTCCAACCTCTCTCAGCACTTCCTCTGGCAAAGTCAGACAGCCAAACAGGCTTGGGGTCACCTTCCCTGTGAGAAGAAGAGGGGAACAGACACTAGATGACAGCTTCTTCCAGATTCTGTTTTCTGGTCTGATGATCCTCTCCTTTTCTCAGAGAGCACACCCTGGAAATGACTGCTTAGAGAGAATTTCCACTCTACACTCTGATAGAACTTTACCCAATGCCAGGAAAAGCAAATGGCATTCCTGTTCTGTATCAGTTTGGATTGGCTGTTGTTTCTGCCTGGGGCCTGTGTGTGTGTATAGTTAGAAAGATTGACTGACTAACAGTGCCTGTCATGAATTGGAGTTTCCACCCTTATGTTTGATATCTACTATGCCATCTTCTGCTCCATCTGAAGAATCACCTTGAAGGGAACACCTAGAAGTTAGCTTCTGTGTGGAACAGATGTAAATTTTACCTATAAACCCAGGTATGTAAGAATGTCCATTTCTTTATCATTTTTAAATTAATTATGTTCGTCTTAGTCTTCAATTCAGCCTGAAAAGGTAAATTAAGTGAACCCACTCTTCCCACAGGGCGCCTGGAAAATAGGAAAAATAATCTTGGTCTTAGGGTTACTATTGCTGTGATGAAACACCATGACCAAAAGCAACTTGAGAGGCAAAGGATTTATTTCTCTTATATTCCCTGTGACAGTTCATCATCAAAATCTGTGAGGACAAAACTCACACAGGGCAGGAACCTGGAGGCAGAAGCTGATGCAGAGGCCATGAAGCAGTGCTGCTTATTGTCTTGCTTCCCATGGCTTGCACAGCCTGCTTTCTTATAGAATCCGGGACCACCAGCCCAGGGGTGGCACCATCCACCATGGCTGAGCCCTCCCCCAACAATCACTAAATAAGAAAATGCCCTCCAGGCTTCCCTAGAACACAATCCTATAGAGGCATTTTCTTAACTGAAGCTCCCTCCTCTCAGATGACTTTAGCTTGTGTCAAGTTGACATAAAACTCTCCGGCACAATCTTATGCCACAGTCCTCCATGGTCACCAGTGAGGCCTCGTTGTCAGGCGTGCATAAGAGAAAGTGGGTGGTTCTCTTCCTCCGAGCCATCTTTGCAAAACTCTGTACCCCTCTCTTCCCAGGAACCCCACACTACCATCTTCCCTTGGGTCTTGCTTTCTTCCTGGTGAGGGACAGGTCCCTGTGGCTCACACCTTCTTTCCAGGTTTGGGGCTGGGGTTTCTTCTCTCCACTCATTGCCATAGAGGCTCCAGGAAGGATATCAGAAGTAGACGTTCACTCCACTGTGTCCTTGTTATCAGTTTGACCAAGATGCCCATCAGACATCCTTTTATTTATTTTTGATTTGCTTGTTGTTTTTAAATTTTATTTTCCAAAGACAAAAATACTACATGCCAAATATAAAAATTGTCCTTACAGTAGAAGAACAGAATGGTGGTTGCCAGAGCCCGGGGTGGGGTGGGGGTTGGATAAAAGGGAAGCAATGAGTAGAATATTGTATTTTTTTCATGTGTATATGGTAAGATTGATTGTATATTCACATGTACATGCATGTGAGACTACACATGTGACAGTGAGTATCTTCCTACATGGTTTTCTGTCATATTTGTACCTTATTCATTGAGGCAGGATCTCTCAGTTGAACCTAGATTTTAAAGACTTGTTTATCTGGCTAGCCAGATTTCTTCAAAGATCCAAAGATTCCCCCATCTCTGCCTTCAACATGCTGGAATTACAGGTGGCTCACCATACACACACACCCCATTTAATGGATTTGAGAATCCCAAACTTCTGCAGTCTTCACACTTGCATGGCAAGCCTATCACCACTGAGATCCCCTCTTCCCTCAGCCAGCTATTTTTTTTTATTTAATATTCTCTGTGATCCTTAAACTTTTCCAAAGGAAGTTTGTGCCTGTGTCCTGGTTTGGCCTCGTAGTATCTTTTTCCAGAAAAGTCTAGCTTCTTCCTGTGAGGAACAGGGCAAGAGTGTTCCACAGCTGTCCCTTCTAACTTCTCTGCACCCCACAACTGTTTGGTGCTCTGCTCAGGAAGCCAGTTGTTGGGGTAGGAAGTGTCTTACAAACAACCTCTGCCTTTGGGCAACAATGAAAACATCCTTCAGTTGCAGAAAACAGGAGCCTGAGCTTTTTCTTAAGGCAGAGAAAAGATAAGGAAGAAAAAAGGGAGTAAATCATCTCCAGAATTTACGCTTAAGGGCTTCCTAAGAACCATGTCCTGGGGGCTATGGGTAGAGACGGAGGGCTGTTCTCACGGTCCAGAGCCCTCTTCCCACCAGACCTTTCTTCCTCTGCAACAAGCAGAGACCCATCTGTGTGAGGCCCTTTTCTATCCTTGTTACCAATTTACCCAACAGAACAAATTAAGGGAGTGTGGGAAGGATTAGAACAGATTAGTCTGGCTTATGGTTGCTGAGAGCTGCAGTTCCCCCCAGCAAGGGATGCCTGATGGGGTCACATGGTCCTAGATGAGCAGGAACACAAGTCTGAGCAGCTGTTCACCTGGTGCCAGCCAGGAAGCTGAGAACTCAGCAGAGACGGGATGGGGGCATGACCTTCAAAGGCTAGTCCCAGCAGTCTGCTTTCCAAGCTACCAGAATCTATCTCCTGAAGGCTCCACAGAGTTCAAAATTGTACCACAAGTTGGGGCCCAATCGTTCAAATCATGAGCTAGAGAGGACAATTCAGATTCAAACCATAACACCAGGCAGGCTCAGGAGGCATCAGTATAATAGAAATAGCCACAACTTCTGTATGGCATTTAAAAACTGGGCAGTCAGGAGATTATCCGGTCTTGGCCTCTCTGGAGAGTATACAATTTCTAGCCATGTGACAAGTCCGACACATAGCCTGGCAGCTACAATTCTAAACTGTGATTTCTCTAGATAAAAGCCCGGAGTCTGCAGATTAAATGGTTGTTCCGTGAATGAAGACGGAATCGGTAACCTGCCTTTGCGGAGTAATTTCCGAAGGTGCTGATGCGTCTCTACCTTGTTTCATTAGCCAGCGCTTATTGGAAGAGGAGGTGGGAAGGGAGATGGAAATGTGCAGTTTGGGGGGTCCTGCCTGTGAGTGGGTTTCCTAGGAAACCACCTGCGATCAAGTGCAGTGCGCTCTCTGAGACGCGGAGGAGGGAGAAATATGAAAGTGAAGGAGAAAGCGAAAAATAAATCACCGCCTAGGCCCCCTAGGTCTTTAATTAATGAAGTGCATACACTGTTTTCAGGGAAATCCCTTAGAACTACTGATGAGATCAAGCCAGGAATGGTAGGGGACATACAAAAGGGTGCTTTGGCTGCATATGGAAATCATCTAGCACAATTTGGTCCCATCGATATGCAAAAACAGGCAATACATAAGTGAAACAAAAGCATCAGCCCTGTTTCAGCTCGTCACACACGCGTGTGCCTCTGAGAATAGAGGAGACTCCACTGACTCTCAGTAGGCGGTGGTTTGTTTTACTGTGGGGCCTGGTTTTATCCAGGGTAGTTTCGTCATCACCATTCAGCATCCAAGTGTGTGAACTTGGGGCCTGGAGAAAAGACAGCTGGCTGGGGCCGGGTGTCACTTAAGGATGTGATGCACGTTAGTTTAACTGTCGCTGTGCACCTGTGATCCTCACAGCACCTCTGCCTTCTTTCTGAGGGTGGGAAATGAAATGCTGATTGAAGTGTGTGTTTAGTTTCATCTGCTATGATAAGATGCCCTGACAAGAGCGGCTTGGGGGAAGAAAGAGATCCTTTTCACCAAAGGTCAAGGCCATAATCCACATAGTAGGGACATCAAGGCAGGGACTTGAAGCAGGTCCCCTGATACGTACAATCAAAAGAAGAGAGAAATGACTCCCCCCCTCTTTATTCTTTCCCAATTCAGGTTCTAGCCTAGGGGGTAGTACTGCTCACAATGGGCTGACTCTCCCTATATTAGTTATGATTAAGACAATCCTCCTCAGGTCAACTTCAACAAGATAACTGTCTTCTTGGGTGATTCTGTGTTGTATAAATTGATGGCTAAAACTAACCAGAAAAGGGAGGCTTTAAAAGATTTATTTCTTTGCCTCTAATATAGCTAATGTATACAGTGCTCAGCACATTACAGGAGATACAGTCACTTGATAGATCTATAACTTATTTATTTTATTAAAATCCATATGCTTCCATGACATGAATGTTTGGTGCAAGCAAAAGCCCTTGCAAGTGTGTGCTTGGACTGTTAGTAGGTAAAGCTCAATGAATGTTAAGGCATTTAATGTGTAGGGCTTAGGTGTAGCTTAGTGGTATAGCACTTGCCTGGAATGGAGGAGGCTCTGGACTCAATCCCTAGCCCTGCAAATAAACAAATAGAATGTGGCTTTTGATTTCTCATGTTGTTTGTAAGTTCCTGGAAACATCTTCATTAGGATTTGTTGCTTCTGTGCTCTGGTGTGTGAATTATGTTTGTTTTTACTTGTGTGTGTATAATCACACATTGTGACTCCATTGTAATTACAAGTGCAAAGCCATCTTATATGTCTGGGTATGTATGGAGGAAGGAAAATCTTAAGACCAACCTAATAATTTATAAATTGCATTAACACCCTAAGGTCTTGCCATGGGTTTCAAAGCTAAGTGTTTCTGGATCAGGAAGTCTTCATAATAATTACTGGAAAATAATGAAGAAGATTGGGAAACATAACCCAGTGATGGAGTGTTCACATAGTAAGTACAAGGGATTGTGATTGATCACCACCACTGCAAAATGGTGATGGTGGTGGTGGTGCTGATGGTGATGATGGTGGTGGTGGTGCTGATGGTGGTGATGGTGGTGGTGGTGCTGATGGTGGTG
>LOJH01021561.1:0-20252 GCA_001685095.1 Ellobius talpinus
GATAGATAGATAGATAGATAGATGAATAAATAAATGAATGAATAAATAAACTGTGTATGTGTACACATGAATTTTGTTGTGGCTGGGGGTACACATGGCATGTATGTAGTGGTCCGAGGACAACCTTGGGGGTCAGGTCTCACCTTCTACCTCCTTTGAAACAGGGTCCCTTTACTATTCCCTCCTGTGCTCACCAGAGTAGCTGGGCTAGCAGGTAGTTTCTGTCTCTACTTCTCATCTTATAGGAGGTCTGGGATTATGGACACCCAGTGACACACCCAGCACATAAAGCTAGAGATTCAAACTCAGGTCTTCCCAATTACATAGTAAGCACCTTACCCATTGAGCCATCTTGAACCCATCTGTTTAAATAGCATCACTGACTTGCTGTCTAGGCCAGCTAGGCTTTTGGGGGTAGTAAAACTGTTTCAAGACAAGGTCTCACTTGATAGTCCAGGCTACCCTGGAACTATGTAGCCCAGGCTGGCCTTGAACTCTTGGCTTCCCAGTAAACATCACTCTAAAGAGAAAACTGCGCCCAAGGCACAGGATCCTTCAGGGAAGGGGGTATGGAATGCCAAGTTGAGGTCGCCATCACAGGCTGGCTTTGACTTCCACTTCTTCCACGGAGAGAGCAGGGAAGCCCATTCCCTAGCCCTTCTGCTCCTCACCAGCATCTTCCTTGAGCTTGTGCCTGGTAGCATCAGAAGGGAGAGTTCAAGTCAGCCTGGCAATAAGAAATGATTCTCCCCGCCCAGAGCTGAGCCAGGAGAACGGACATGGAGTGTGTGAGAAGCAGCCTTGCCAAGAGCCAGAGGCCAGCTGGTGCATCCAAGCTCATAGCCAGAGTAAGTCAGAGCACGCTGTGACACCCCAGTTTGTCTCCCGCCTGAATGTCTGGCACAGGAAGCCATGAGTTTGAGCTGTTGCAAGTACGCTGTCCCTGCTGTCTGCCAGGAGGGTCTGATCAAAGCGCAGCCGGGGGTTTAGTGGTTTTTATTTAATATCCAGAAATCCTGAGGACACTTTGCTTCGAACAATTAAAAAGACAATAAAGTGCAGCAGCATAGAGGGGGAGCAGATTCGACTGTTTGAAAATAAGATCCTGTTTTGTCAGGCCAGTGAGGACGCAGGCAGGGCTTGCACAACTGGGGAACAAGAGTTGCCTGTGCAGGTCCACCCAAGTCAGCAGGACTGGGGGAGACGTGCAAATCCGTGTAGGACAGAGGGGATCCCAGACATGGCCTGCAGACCTGGGGGAGGAAGAGGTACAGACCTGCCAGACCCTTCCTTGTGACTCTGAGTGGGGCATGACAGACGATGGTATTTCTACCAGTTTTCAAATAAATATCAGGAGAGAATGTAGATCCAAGCAGTGGAATGTTCCAGAACTTCCTTGAATTAACAACTCAAAGAGAAGTATTTGCATTCCAGGGGGCCCCCAGTGAGAGTCATGGGAAAATTGAGGAAGGGGGAACTAATTACCTGAGGGTATGGATGGGGACAGTTCTCCCTAAATTAATGGGGCAACAACTGGTTCTCTGTGAGGGAAGCCTTGCCCTACACAGGGGGCCCTGAAGTTGGCCTAGGAACCTTGGTTCTCGGTCCTCTGTCCAGGTTGAGGGATGAGCTGACTGCTCCACAGAGAAAAGAGAGCAAAGCCATTAGGTAACCCTTCACTGGTATTTCAGAACCACACTTCTATGCTCAGCCAATGGGAAAGGTCATGCCTTCATGGAACCCTGGCTTCGTCAATTCTCCTGCAGGGGAAAGGAGCCCACTTGGATTCCAAGTGGGACATGTGTCCTCCAGATAGGGATGCTCAGGAAACCACCACCCTTCCCAGACCAGCCCCCCNGCACCATAGGTCTCTGCAAACCCTTCACATCAAGGCTCCCTGCCCCGGGGATGTGAGACACCCTTGCCAAGACCACCTGTGAGCTGGGCAAGGCAGACCCAGCAGCTCCCAGATGCTGCTGTGGTTCCATGCAAGGAGACAAGGCAACACAGAACATTCTGATCCTGGCTATTTTGTCAGTGTGGCTCTTTAATGTCACCGCATCCCACAGGGAGACACAGTAATGCCGTTTTAATTATCTCTTTCCCCTGCTGGGAAGCCACCTCCATCGGAGCGGACTATTCCAAGCCCATCCCCAGCTTAGCAACAGTCGAACCAAGGGACGATATTAAACTGTTTGCTGGAACTCCACGGTCAGCATTCTGTTGAGTATCAACACCTCACTCCATAGCCCTGGTCCACGGCAAAGTGGGAATCAGAAGAGGGAGGTCCACCCTCAAGGAAGAGGGTGGCGGTTCAGAAGGCTGGAGGTAGGAGGAACTTGAGAGGGGGGTGAACCACAGTAGGGTTCCTGAGACAAGAAGCCATCCAGCCATGGCATCCCCACTCCTCTCTAGAGTCAAGGAGAATGAGTGGGGACGGCTTGTGGGAACAGCAGCGTTTTCTTTTATAGGACATGCTGCAGGGGATACCAGTAGTGTTCTAGGAAGGATGTGGACATTTCATACGCCCAGCTCAGACAAGCCCCACAAACCTACTCCTGCCATGTCCGAGAGAGGTTGCCCTGGAGACAGGGACCTTACAGCTGTCATAGGGGCAGTGAGGCCATACAGGGGATGGGTTCCCTATCAGAACTAGGAGGAGGCCAATGCAAGGAAAGGCAGAGAGGAGTGGTGAAAATGAAGCCTCAGAAACCAGCCCAGCCAGCACCTCCACCGCCTGATTCCAGCCTCCAGAGCCTCCAGTCATTCTGTCTGCCAGTAGCCTGTGGTGAGGCAGGCCTAGTAATAGATACCCACCCCCTTGTAAAATCTCTAAAAATGTGTCCATTCCCTAACAGGGCATCAGAGATGCAAGGTTCCGGCTCCAGGGCAGCTCAAGCTGCACATTCAGAGCCAGCAAGACACCCAGACAGGCTCTGTGTAGCTTCCCTGGGGGCCCGAGGCATTCTGAGTCCTGAGAGTTTATGTAAAAGGTCAGTCAGTCAAGACTGGTAAACCACAAGACGGATGTGTGTGTGTTGGGGTGGGGGGAGACGCATCACAAGTCTGAGGCTTCAGAGACAGGAGTGAAAAGCTGCAAGGATCTTTTTACTAAGACAGGACCCCGCTTCCAGGGAGAGCCCAGCCCAGGGGATTCCTGAGGACAAGTGGGGCGGAGTCCCCAGAGCAAGGGCTGCTGTGCTCCTGCCATCAGTAATTGCCCCATGGGTTGGAGCACAGGTGGACAGCCCTCTCCTGCTGAGGACAAGGCTGGGGCTTTGTTCTTTTTTTCATCTCTTGATGGCAGCAGAGAAAAAAAGGAAGTGAGGCCTCAAACCTGAGAGGGTGTTTTAAGCACCAAGTTCTCAAAAGCGTTTAAAAACAACAACCGAACCAGGCAGGGAGCAGAGAGGAGGGACATTACACAGCTGGGATGAGAAGCCTGAGGCCTCCCTGGGGAAGCATCTCTGGGAAAGCAGGGACCGTGGATGGACACGCCCATTTTCTTTGCCTAGAAATTGCCCTGGAAGGATCAGCCGCTGGGTCACTCCACGTCCTTGTACTTGGTGAACAGAGTGTAAAGGACCCGCAGAGTGGATTTGAGGTCCAAGTTGACCACATCTGCAGAAGGAAACAGACAGACAGATGGCTGAAGAGGACAGACTTCCAGGAGCTGGAAGCTGCGTTGCCACACGGGCAGCAGAAAAAACCATCTGCTGTCCATGGACATGCAGATTCCTGACCCCCTGACCCCTGCTGTTTCTATTTTTGTGCTCCGAGCTGCTCAGGTGGGGTGTTACCTTCAGGGCGGGCCTTGGGCTTCTTGAGTCCTCCATCCAGCATCAGTTCAAAGGCAAAGGCCACATTGTGCACCTGCCGGAGACAAGGCAGCAACAGGGTCAGTGCCAGTGAGGTCCATGTCCCCATACCTGACCACGTCCACACATTCCTTCCTTCCGTGTGGAGAGAGCTGACTGCTTCCCTCTGTACAAAGTCCACCAGGACCCAGGACAGGACCCAGGGACAGCACATACAGTGCATTCACTAAGGGTAACTCTATAGTTCCTGTTCCCCTTGTCGGGGATCTGGGTTTGGGGAAGGGAAGGATGCCAGCTTCCAGCCTGCCCTCCTCCCCCGGGGCTGATAGCCAAGTGCCCCCTCTGAGCCAGAACCTATCACCTGATGAGAAATGACAGCTTGAGAAACTGAGGCTTGGGGAAGACAAGTCCCTTGCAAAGGCTCTAATCTCTGGACAGTCCTCTGAACTCAGGGCGGCTGCTTGCTGTCAGATAACTAAGGAACTGGGCACCCGTGGAGGTTTGACTGTATCTCTGTGGGATAACACTGTTCCTGAGGCAATTGGGGACCCTGTTGGAATTGAGGTTAGCCCAAGGGTCATCATGGAGATCCCTGGTTCCAGTCCTGATCACCTGCCTGTCCACCCTGCCCTTCCCTGCCCGTCCAACTGAACACTATTGAGGCTTCCATTCTGCTAATGATGGCTCCTACTCGGAGCCTCTCTGTGATGCTTAAAGTCTATAGAGGTCAAGACCAGCCAAACCATGTGCAGCTTCTACCTGCCCTGAGCAGAGGTAGACCACCAAGCCAGCAAGGGCACAGACACCAGCTGGACAGGCTTGACGACTCACAGTGACCAACTGTCTCTCCAATAGTAGCACTGTCTGTCACTCCACTGTAGGTGAGCAAAAAATGCCAGCGATAATCTCCCTTACAATGTCAATCATGAATTAACAGAAGGTGGGAACTGCAGGATCTGAGCTGCCAGTCTTGTGGCTCCCCCTCCCCCACCCCAGTGCTGGAGAGTGAACTCAGTGTTTTGTTTCCTGTGCACTAGGCATGTGCTCCACCACTGAGCTATTCTTCAGCTTAATGTTGGTTGTTTTTGCTTTTCTGAGATGGTCTGATTTAGCCCAGGCTGGCCTCAAACTAAGCTATAGGAAGATAACTTTGAACTTCTAACCTTCTGCCCCCACCTCTCAAGCGCTGGGATTACAGATGTTTGTCATCGTGCCTGTTTATACAATGCCAGGGATCGAACCCAGGACCTGTTATGCTAGGCAGGTACTCTACGAACTGAGCCACATCCCCAGACTAATGTCTGTGGTTAAAGATGCAGGCTGCTGCTTTGCTTGAGAGTGCACCTTCTGGTACATCTCCTACTCCGCTTGCTGAATCTCTGCCGCCTTCAGTACTCTTGAAATGTCAGCAAGATGCCTGGGACCAGAGCAAAGGACCCTCAATTTCAGGCCACAGAGCTGATCAGAGACACTGCCTGCCCCAATGCAGAGCATGGCCCTCATGGCCATGAGGACTAGGAGACAAATACATGATAGAGGTGATGACCACCCCTAGGAGGAAGAGGTCAGACTCTGTGTGTGTGTGTGTGTGTGTGTGTGTGTGTGTAAATATATGCAAATAATAAAGGGACCCAACTCTCATGCCTCCCTGAGGACAGGGCCCCAGATGCCTGCAGAGTCACACACCCCAACCTCCTGTCTCCCTAGAGAATGGGCAGACCCTCTGGATGTGTGCTCATCACCAGAGGCATCCTTGAAGCCTTCTAGGCCAGGGCAGTGGCCAGCATAGATGTTAATTCTGGTTACAAAGGGAAAAAGCCAGGCTGAGGAACGCGGCTTCTCTCATATTTATACAAAGCCTTGTTTAGACAAAGACCCAGTTCTACTGGTTATCCACGGCTCTCAACAGCCTCCTGATTAGTTTAAACAAAGACAAGATTTCCCAGAGATAATACAACCACACAGGGGTCTGACTATGCAAGAACCTGTTCACCTCTGGTTTCTACAACTGCATCAGGCCCCATGATCCTGGTGAGCTCTGGACCGTTCACTGCTCACTGCACTCGCTCTCCCTCCATCCCCAGCGTGGACTCCAACATGCCAAGACCTCTCTAATCTGCCCAGTTCTATCTCTTCAGGCATGATAGGAACGGCATTTGGCCATGAGCAGACAGACAGCTCGGTGCCAGGAACCAGCAGATTGATAAACACTGGCCTGTCCTCTGCTGTTACCCTAACTCCCACTGCGGCTGCCACCGTCTGCCTCCATGCCTCATGGGCCTCACACTTTGGAAAAATAAAGTGGCAGGTGCCGTGAGTCCCCAGCAGCCCAGCCTGGCCTCTGCCAAGCCCCCAGAAGTGCAACACTAACTCTTCAGTTGCAGACCTAACTGCAGGGAACCCAGGAAGGACAGACAGCACAGAAGGAGCAGAGACAGGAGCACAGATGCTGTGGGGTCCATCCAGAGGGTCCTACAAGAGGAATTTTCTGGGAAACCAAGCACAGCAATAAAGTATGCATACATACACAGCCCCACCACATACACAAATATACTTACATACACATGTATGCTCATATACATACAAACACATACATGCACACACATATTTAAATCCACAAGGCATACATGAGGACACATACACACATACATGTGTACTTAAACATAAGCATGTATATTTATAAATGAATACACATACATATACATGCACATACACTCAAACATAGAGACAGATACACACATACACACAAACACAGACATATACATGTACATACATATATATACACAGACACATACGTACATGACCACACAGTTATGTATGTATACACACAAAGAGACCTACATGTACACGTATGCAGACACAGACACACATATATATATACATGTGCGTGTGCATGCGCGCTCATCTTCAGATGACACAAACCGCAGATGGACAATGTCTGGGGAACTGCATCATACTAAACAAGCATTCTCCACTGTGGCTCCCTAACAATACAGAAAGCAGCTACTTTGCATAGCATTTGCACTGCATTAAGTATTATAAAGCACCAGACAGGATTTAACATCCACAGGAGGAAGTTCGTAGGCTCCGTGCTTTATAGGACATTTCACATGTGGGCCATGAACATCTGCAGGGGTCCCTGGAACCTGTCCCTAGCAGATTCAGAGGGAAAATTGCAAATATTTGGAAAAAAAGCCCTATTGTGGCAGGAAGAAGAATAGAAGCAAATTGACACAGCCAAGAGTGTGAAGTAAGAGACATATGCAGACACATGCCACGGAGCCACACATGTGTCACCCAGGAACATAACATTTGGAGGCTCCCAAAACAGGGACGCCCAGAGGGCTATGTGTGGCATTTTACCAGAATCATAAAAACAAGCAAACATACAAACAAAAAACAAAACAAAACAAAAAAAACCCAAGCCTGTGGGAAAGACTTGGAGGAGAGATGATAGAGTAAATACAGATGTACTGCGTGACACAAAGGGGTTTCCCATTCTGTCTTCAGGGAGCTATAGCAGATTGAACCCCACAGGTTGTGTAGGTTCACATTCTAAAGGACACTGTAGGGCTGTGGTTGGTAGGTGGCATCGGGGGACATTCCTCTGTCTAGTCCAGTGAGCTTGGCTGGGACCATTCTCAGGAGACAAGGCACCTACCTTCTGGTCGAAGCTGTCAGGAGTCAAGTAGAAGTTGTGGAGGGGGACGAAGTAGTCCTCAAGGAGGCCCAGAAGCAGAACCAGGTACACGCCATCTGAAAACTTCAGAGAAAACTCAGTGACAATTCTGGGGCATGTGTGGTGTGGACAGACACCCTGCATGTATGTAGGAAGGTGTGGGAATGCCCACAAGCTGCATTGCCCACCCCAGGACCCCATCCCCACTCAGCACTCCCACCCTGCACTGAGAACTCTCAGCAGAGCTCAAGGGAAGAAGAGGAGGGGACCAGGGGTTCAGAAGAAAGGGCTCTCACACTTGACACCCATACTCTTCCTCCCTGAGCAAGTTGGGAAGGGGCAACAGCTGCTTTTGCAATGGTAGCGATGGGCCCCTGAGATAGAATACAAAATTTGCCAACTTAACCAGTTTTAAACAATTTGAATCTTTAGATTTATTTTATGTGTATGCCTGCATGTATGTATGTGCTCCATGTGTGTGCCTGGTGCCCATGGAAGTCAGAAGAAGATATTGGACCCCCTGGAACTGGAGTTACAGCTGTGAGCTGCTATGTGGGTGCTAGGAATTAGACTCAGGTCCTCAAGAGGAACAAGTGCTCTGGTCTATCTCTTCGGCCCTTAAACCTTTAGTATGTGTGTGCACACATATACCACAGTGCACATGTGGAGTTCAGAGGCCAACCCTCCTTCCACCATGTGGGTCCTAGGAGTTGACCTCAGGTCATTTCACGTGGTGGCAAGTGCCTTAACCTGGTGATGGGCCACCTCACCGGCCCCCGTCTTTGCTGCTCTCAGGTGTTCCAATAGGCATGAAGAACAGTCACACGGCCGTGCATTGCCACCACCAGTCATCTCCATTCAACACTGATTGCCTAGGAACCCCCACACTCCTTCTACTGTTATCGTTGTTCTTATTATTGTCATTTTATTAGTTACTATTTTATCTTTAGATAATGTATCCCAGGCTGGCTTCAAATGCAAAATGATCCTCCTGCTCCAGCTTCCTGAGTGCTAGAATTTGGGATTTGGCTTTGGGTTTGTTTTCTGGGGGTTGTTTGTTTTGTGTGTGCATGTGTTATGTGTATGATATTGTGTGGGTATGAGTACACCCCATAGGCAAGCATGCAGAGATCAGAGGGCATCAGGTGTCCTATATTGCTCTCAACTTTATTCCCTTGAGACAGGGTTTCGCACTGAACCTGGAGCTCACCATTTTCAGCTAGTTTGGCTGGCCAGGGAGCCCTATGGATCCTCCTCTCTGGCCCCACATGGCACTGGGGTTACAGGTGCACATGACCACACCTGGGTGCGGGGGACTTGAACTCAGGTCTTCATATTTATATAGGATGTACTCTGGTTCATTGAGCCTGCTCCCCCCGCCCCCGAGCCAGTTTTTTTTAAACAGGTTCTCACTCTAGCCTCACCTGGTCTGTAATTTTCAGCCATTGTCCTGCCTCAGTCTCCCAAGTATTGATATAAGGAACATATATCATCAGTCCCCATATCCTTTCTACCTCTGTTGACTCTTTTCTTGACTAACCATTTTAATTCTCTGTACACCTTCACCACTCAGACAGCTGGCAGCACCACTACTGGGCAAGCAATATTCAGAACTCCTGAATTTGACTATATTCTTTATTTATAGATTTATTTTGTGTATGAGTGTTTTACCTGTAATTATGTATGTGTGTATAAATGTATGCATGTATATATGTACAAGTACAATGTGCACGCCCATTGTCAATGGAAGTCAGAAAAGGGCACTGGATTCTCTGGAACTGGAGTTAAAAATGGTTGTGAGTCACTGTGTGGGTGCTAGGAACCAAACCCAGGTCCTCTACAAGAGCAACAATGCTCTTAACTACTGAGCCACCTCTCCAGCCCCCTTGAGTCTCTTTTAATTACATTATTTATTTGGTGAGTGTATAAGTGCACACGTGCACATACATGCCACGGTGCACATGTGGAAGTTTGAGCACAATCTGTGGGGGTCAGTTCTCTCCCTCAACCATTCGGGTCGCGAGACTAAACTCAGGTTGTCAGGCTTGGCAACAAGGATCTTCATCCTCTGAACCATTTTGCTGGTCCCTGAATTTGGCTCTTTAAAAGCTTATTAATACAGAAGGTAGCTTCTCGGGTCAAGGGACATGTTTCAACCTCAACACACATGGCCAGTGAATGGCAGGCACACCCACAGAATCCCTCTACCATTAGAAGGATCCACCAGTCAGGCTTTTCTAAGATCCCCAGGCAGGAACTCCTGGAGAGGCAGGAGCAGTTAGGACACCTCTGAGGCCATCAGTTTCCAGGGACTAGCACCTCCAAATACATAAATGACAACATGAAGGGGAGGTACCCCTTTAAAAGCTTAGATCCTTTCAACCCAGCTCTCCACTGTCCTGAGGGTCTTGGAGACTCCCACCTGACAGCATTTAAATGGAAAAGGGAACATCACAAATATCTGATTTTAAGACCCAGGAGCTTTGGGGGAAATGCCTTTAAGAAGTAAAAGGCATAAAGTCATTTGTGAGTGGGAGACGGGGCCAGTCACCAAGCACAGACTTAATAGGATGCCAGTGATGGCTAAAGCAGACCTTGCCTAGTTTACACTGTGTGGCGGCAGGGAAGAAAAAGAACAAAGCGAAAATGCAGATTTCCCCCTGGTCTAAGATGCTCTGACTGATGAGAAGTGCTGGACGGACTGCCATAGATGTGGGGCAGCTGCCCACATAGCCGATGCCAGCTTCCGTGATCAGACTTTCCCAGGCCTCATAGGGTGCATGCTGCTTTGCTCTTACACCTTCACATCCACCTCCATTTCTAGATGCTAGCCCCAAGGAAACAGAAAGGTCACAAAGAACTGCGGCCAAAACACCTGCCACTCGGGACGCTCGTGAGTTGGAAGCGGTCCAATCACAGGGCTGCTTTCCGCTAATGCAGCCTCGCACCTGAAGGCACCTGAAGGGAAGGTAATTATTTTAACAGTGCTGGGGAGGGGACCAAGCTCTGCGACTGAGTTGCATCTCCCAGCCTAAGAAGATTATGGTTAAGAGGCCAGCTCCAGGCATGGTGGTGCATGTCTATAACCTTGGCATTCAGGAGTCTGAGACAGGAGGATCACCAAAAGTTTAAGGCCAGCCTGAGCTACAAAGTGAATCCAAGACCCTGTCTTGAGGAGAGGGAGGGAGAGAGAGAGAGAGAGAGAAAGAGAGAGAGAGAGACACAGAGACAGAGAGAGACAGAGAGAATGAATATGACAGACGGAAAAGTGAAATAGCTTCAGACAGAGACATCCATCTCTCGCAAAAAAGATGCCCAAACATATTTAGGGAGGGAAAAAAACACAACACATTACAAACCAGCTGTCCAGTGTGATCAACTGCTATTAAGGAGTGTTGTTTTATGCATGAACACTTTGAAAGAGACCCAGGCGGGGTTGGGGGAGGGGTGGGCAGTAGGGAGGGAGAGACACACAGCTTTTCACGTTAGCTTCCAAGGCTTCAGGAAATCGAAAGTGTCACCCAGCAAGTGCCGCATGAGCAAACAGCTAAGGATGGATAAGAGCTGCTTTTGCAAATCACGGGCACGCGTGTGCACACGCACACACGCATACATACACAATCTGCTCCCTCAGGCAGACCACACTGCATACACCCAGAATCCCCCCGGAGGAGGGCTTGGAACAAGCCCCGGAGTGCAGTGGGGTGATATATACTATGGTGACTTCTTTTTGTTTTCCTTATCTTTGTTTCAGACATTTCTGCGATGAACCTGAATTACTTTTTTTAATTAGAAAAGCAAATGAGAGAAGTTAAGGAAAGAGAATGCAATAGAATAAAATGCCCAGGAGGTTAGGAAGGATCAGCTGCGCATTAGGGATATCTGCACCGAGGAGTCAGACTCAGAACTCAGCGCACAACTAAGCTGGAGAGAATTCTGTGGGACCCGCAGGGCTTGTATGCTTGGAGATTGTCACCACAATGGCGCTCTAGCTGGAGGAGAGAGCATATGAGATACATATGGCAGAAGTGTTTTGTCCCTGTTCCCCAAATGGATGATTATTTTATTTCTATTCTTGTAAGTTGTATGATCTACGGGGCAGGCAACTGGTTCGTGTCCCAGGTGCGTATGTAGCCACATGACAACTTTCAGGAGTCAGTTGTGTCCTTCTACTATGTGCGTCCCTGGGGATCAAACTCAGGTCATTAAGTTTGCTTGGTAATCACCTTTACCAGCTGAGCCATCTCGCTGGCCCCAGATTGGATGGGGCATTGTTCCCATGCTACCACAGGACCACAGGTAGAGAGCTGCAGCGTCTCTACCATAGAAGCAGAGGACACAGATGTCCTAGACCCAGAGACCTTTGAAGCAGAGGGCCCTGTGGCAGGATGGGATGGAGTCTTGGGGGTGGGTAATAAAGTTGAACCGTCTTTCCCCAAAATAAGTTGGAATCCTAATCCCTAGACTCTGTGCACGTGACTCCATTTGGAAACAGGGTCTCTGTTGCATTTATGCCATTAGGGTGGGCTCTAATCCAGCACGATGTTTCTCTGCTCTCAAGCATCCATTTCTAGACACTAACTCTGGGGGAGCAGACGGGGTGGGGGTGGAGGGTACAGAGAGCTGTGTGCAGAATGCAGATGTACAGGCACAGAGAGACAGACACAGGAGGAGGCCACAGAAGATGGAAGCAATGCATCTATGGACCCAAGAACACCAAAGCCCGCCTGCAGGAACACAGCAGAAACCACAGAGGGGCTGGCAAGGATCTAAACTGTGACTCTGTGCCCAAACTGTGACTCTGGACTCAAAGCTTGCAGAGCTCATGGCTTCAGCCTTCAGTCTCTGGCTGCCAGGGCTGCAGGAAACAGAGTCTGAGCAGCCAGCTCAGTCGGGCGGAAACGATGCTGTGGGCTACATACTGGAAGTTCCCCCTGAGAGAGGCAAGATGGTCCCACTGGCTCCTGCACCCTACCTGAGTCAAGAGGTACTAGAAACTCAGGCCAGAGGGACCCTCCACTGAAGCCCTGCCTACCTGGGTCTCCAGGTCGGTCACCTCCAAGTTCAGCTTATTCAGGTGCTTGTTCACAAATGTGATGAGAGACTGTCAAAGCAGAGAAGCAAAAGCCATATCAGCAATCTTCTGCAGAATTCCCCCAGCCCCCAACATGGCAGGCTGAGACCCTCCAGACCCTCCTCTGGTGGCTAAAACAAAAAGGCTGTGTATCAGGCACCATACTCTTAAGCCAGGCCTAGTCTTAATGGCACCGTGCCAACAGGGATCGAGTTGTACATTCAGTCTGGTCTACATGACCCTATTGTAAAAGAGCCACGCCTTGCCACACATTGCTGAGAATGGTCTCAACATACAAGGCAAACCTTAGAAATTCCAAACACCTTTCATCCCATCTCAGCCTGCCTTGGGTCTGCAGAGAGTCTAGGAAGAGTCTACACAGTTCCCATGAAGGGTGACGATGGGGGCTGGGGCGTGGGGCGGGGGCATCTACCTTCTTCACAAGGTTGAGCTTGTCTGGTGCATGGTCGAAAAGTGTGTCGAATGCATCCCGCTCTGCCATGACATGCAAGAGAGAACACAGAGGGGAGTTATGGAGAGGACTCTGCTGCCCTTGGTTGTGGAAACAGCCACCCTGACCCCTCGGATGTTCTGCCTGGGGCTTCCAGCCTGTTCTATCCCTCTAGTTTCTGCCAGAGCAGAGGAACCTGAAGACTGGCATTGCCCGAGTGTTAGTAAGACCGGGATCGCGATCTGGTTTATGAACCAAGGGTGCGTGGGGCTTTCTCAAAATCTTTTAACTATCTGTGAATCTTTGGGCTGGGGTCACACATGGACACCTACACACTCCCACTGAGCTCCTGAAGCATCCTTGTTTCTCCTAAGATCTACCACTGTCTGTGGATCCCACCACTTCTCCACTTGGCCAGGTCTGCTGTCCCCATGTCTGGTCCACCTCCCCTTCCCTGGGGATGCCCACAGCTTCTAGGGCAACTGGCCTCTTCCCCCTCAGCATCCAGACTCTAAAAATGCAACTGGATATCCTCTCACCCTCTTATCAGTCCGAGACTGTGGTCCATCCTCTCTTCCCAGGCTCTACAGGTCTCTCTACAGCCCGAGGTACAGCCCTGTACATGGCCTTTAATACAGCCTCTCTGCCCCCAGGTTGCTCTCAAAGGTCACTTCCTCTGAAGGACTCCACAGGAAGGCATCTGAGCCCTTGGTGTCCCCTGCAGGATACCTGCAGGCAGCCTATTCCTCCCTGAGAACCCCAACACCTCTCTCTTCCCTGGTGAACTACAACCTGTTCTGTCACATGTGCAAGCCACCACCCCAATCAACACAGCACCCCATCCTTCCCTACTTGATTAAGGCCAGTGGACAGAAGCCTTGCAAAATTAGTATATGAAAAGAAAAAAAACACAAGTTGGCAAAGAGGAAACCCTGGAACCCCGCAACCCTTCCCTTCTCACAAATGGACACCCCCAGTCCACAAAAGCTGACAAAGAAAGAAATTTTTTTTCTTAATCTGAAAATCTGCCTGTGCCTCTGGCTCAGGACCTCAGTACTCCAAAGTGTCTGTGGGTGGCCCTTGTGGCACACCCCTGGGGGCAGATGGAAGATGCTAGTGTCTGTGGGTGGCCTGGGGCTCACTGTAACACTGTGGCACACCCCTGGGGGCAGATGGAAGATGCTAGTGAGAGATGACACATGAGTTTGTGTGAATTACATGTGACAAACAGAGCACTCAGAAAAGTCCACTCTATGCAAATGAACCAAAATATCCTTGCCATGCAAATGAGGGGAAAGCCGGCTCTAAAGTAACAGGAAGTGCAGCTCTGCAAGCTGGAGGCCTCACTTCCTCCCTTGGAAGTGGATCGTTCCTCAGGAAACAGGCAGCTCTGGCTACAACTCTGCATCTCTCTCTGTCCTTTGTTCAGGGACAGGAGAACCCAGAATCCCTCCAGAGGGGCCCTCTGAACCTCTATATCTGTCAATACTTGAAAGAAGTAGGAGACACAAGTCTTCGGGATAGGTGACCGCAGCCCAGGTCAAAGCAGAGGCCTGGGGGCTCCAGGGCCAACAGAGCGCTGCAGAGGGAGGGGAAACCCTGGAAAGGACCTAGGTCCTGACCTCTGTCTGCTTGGTTCTTGGGGCATTGTATGCTACTGGGACGGAGTCAGTAGAGAGGTCATCCACTCCCAGCTCCACCGTGGCATCCCAGTGGGAGTGGATGCACAGGCTAAATGAAGAGAAGGAACCCTGTGTGTGTGCATGTGTGCATGCTGGAGCGCATGTGTCTGTTGGGGGAAGGGAGGCAGCTCCTTCCCCTCAGAGTCGGTGGGGACAAAAAGCTACCCTCAGTTAGCGACAGCTGTCATTCTCTGCAACAATCAGCTAAGTCAGATTATCCCCCGGAAAACAATCTGTAAAGGGGCAAAAGGAGCTTAGCCCTTACGAAGCAGCGCAGCCCTGTAAAGCTGCTTAGGCAAAGACCCAGGAGCCAAGACGCTTGACGTCACTAGTTTATTTAGCCAGGCCACTGCTGGGCTGGCAGAGTGCTATGTGGGCGGCTGCTGGGCGCCTCCCACACTGGCTGCTCACCTGGAAGCATCAGTGTGTGTCCTGTGGCCAGGAGGGACCATGGGCTCTAAACAGGGTTTGGGGGGAAAGGGCAGAGCTGGGTTCATATCCTCACTGTGTGATATGAAAGCCCACAGACTTCAGGCCACTTCCGTAGCCAAAGGGTTTCTTCCTTTGTAAGTAGGAACAACCCAGACTGTCACCCCACCACCCTGGTGAGCATAAAGACCTGGGATGGGGCCCAGGGACAAGTCCTCCCTCAGGCATGTCTGGGTCTCCACAATTTCCCTCCCATGCTGGGGAAGTTACTGGTTGGGAAGGGCACAGACAGAAGCGTCCCAGATGTGCCTGGAGCCTCACTCAGTCTCCTTCAGACTAAAGGTTCTCCCCAATCCACATTTCTGAGTCCCCCTGAAAGCAAAGGCTAAAGCCATAGTGAGTCACACATCCACCCAGTGTCAGGTACCCAGGACAGGGTTGGGGGTTCCTATTTCTCAGTCCTGCAGCCCCTGCTCATAACGCTCAGCTTCTGAGCTTTGACCAACTCTGTCAGGCTGGTCTCTGGCAGCACCCAAGTGTGTACCTGTGGACAAGAGGTTAGAGGCATGGAGGGATGGAGGAAAAGGCCTTGAGGTTCAAGCCAGGCTTGATGAGCGATCAGAACGGGAAGGGCGTGCCAGCTGGTGTGAACAAACCACAAACCGTGCAAAGAGAAACTTGAGAGCCCAGAGTTGATTTAAGAGCAGGGTGGCCCGGGAGGAGGCTGACAGGAGCTACACGGCTCAGTGTGGCATCCTGGGTGCATGGTGACCAGGGGGTGTGAACAGGGGTGTGAAACCCAGGTCAGAGTTTTAGCACGGGTTCTAGTGGAGAGGGGAAGGGAGGAGACTGAGTCACAGCAAACTGAGCGTGGGATGAGGGAGCTGCTTCCGTTTCTTGCCCATCCCATCCTGACAGCATCAGAAAGGGCTCCTGAGTGGGGGAATTGGGGAGGAAGGGCCACCAGCTAGAGAAAAGGCAACTGGCAAAGCCGTTGCTATGGAGACCAGGCTCTAACCTCCCAGCTCCCAGGGGACTTGTTTCCAGGGAGAGGAAAAACCTGCTCCCACCTCAGCCAGGACAAGATGATGATGGGAAGTGGCTGGGCACCCTTTTTCTGCTGGAAAGATGGAAGAGGGGCCAGAGAGGAGCTGCCCCCCCCCCGCTCACAGCACTTTAAGTCCAAGCAGGCTGCGGGAACTGGTTCCAGCAAAGATCAGCCTAGGAGGGTCAGCATGCTGTCTCAGACCCTCTTCACAAGAGGTTTAGGGAGGGCCGCTGAGATTGTGCAGCCTTGACCAAAGGAAGAGGCATTGGGAATGGCTACAAACTATCCTGGGGCAAGGGAACACACACTAACACTGAGGCTCCTGGGAGTAGGGCTGACAGATGATTATAGACACAAAGAAGACAAGCCGAGAGTAGAGGACCAGAGTATGCTGGTTGGTGGCAGGGGATCCCTAGTGAACGACAGCCAAACCAATGCAGGAGGGAGCCATGGGGTAATTGAGCAGGAGGGCAGCTCAGCTGGAGAGCAATGGAATTGAGGAAGCCACAGGGTGAGGCCTAGATACTCAGGAGGTAAAATAACCAAAGAGGCCACAGGGGACATCCTTAGAGGCCACTGCAGGGACTGTGGACTGTAAACAGATATGACAAGGGGTGTTTGGGGACCTTCCTCCCCAGCAGTGTGCAAAGAAGCTGAGGGCTCAGTGGAAATCCACATGGCAGAGGGCACTGTGGTAACAATGGCGGTAGTGTGACAAGACCCTGGCAGGGCACTGAAGCCAGATGTGCCCAGAAATCTTGTGTCACTCACTCCCCACCAAGAGGATGCCTGGGAGCCCAGGGACTCACTGCACCGAAGCTAAGGCTGTCAGACGTGTAACTAGGAGACCTCTTTGCGTCAGCAGAAGCACAAGACGGGGGCGAAACTAATTGCCTGTCACTAGCTAATAGCCTGTTTCATCTTACGCCAGAGCATGTGAGAAGTGAAGTCAGTACAGCCTCTGAGGCCATAAGAGCGCTGCGGCTGAGTCCTGATGCACCTGGCTTTCCCCTTGGGAGCCACACCCTGTGTGCCTTGCCAGGTGTTCTTCCCAGCTGCCAGGGCTCCCAAGATACCAGCAGGGCCCAGGCTCCCCTCCCCACAACCAAACCAACTCTTCAAATCCTCTGAACCTGAAACAGGGCCAACCCAAACACAGAAGTGACAGCTCCACACTCAGAGGCACTCTCAGGCCCCCTCATTTGTCATCTTCCCACTTCTGGCCTCTGCATCCTCAGGGGAGGCCATAGGGAGAGCATGGCTTGAAACCAGCCTGCACCTGGATACCACCAGGGGTCCCGCGTGGACCCACATCTGCCTCCATCCTGCCTCTTCTTCACAGACTGGATAGAGGCTCCCTTCCGCCCTCCTTTATTTGGGTTTAATAACAGTGACATTACAGGCTAGGATAAAAACAGGAGAGCTGAGCTGCTTTATCAAAATGTTGAAACGCCTGTGGATTCTCCAAGCACCTGTCCATTGGAGAAGGCTCAGGGCCACATGGCTGCAGCTTTCTCTCAGACTTAAGACCTTCCAGGCCATCAGAGCTGGGTCTGCTCCCCACAGGGGCAACTCACATCCTTTGACCCTCCAGGTTAGAGAAGGGTGCTCTGTGGGGTTTTGGAGAAGGTACCTGAATCCCAAGGATTCCCCAGGGTCAGGCACACATTTGGAACTGAGCTGGGAGCTTCTAGCTGGCTTCTGTTTTCCTCCCCTCCTTGCTGGCTGGTGAGCACCATTGTGGCCAAGGACTTTCTGTTTTGAACAGCCCACATCAGCCTCCTTCCCTAAGCCTGGAGTCAGGCTTTTGCTTCAGAGGGTTTAAATGCTGCCCCGCACAAGTTTTTGGTTCCTTTGTCTGCCCTCTCTTGCCCAGGGGACAAGGTCAGGTGAGTGGGTAATGACCTCCTTTTCTCTCTCCCTCCCTAAAGGTAAGCTAAAGACATTCTCCAGGCTGGCACTCCTCCCTCCCTCCAGCCTCACCCCTCCTGCCCAAGTTCACAAGCATGACCTTGAGAAGCCCAGAGCTTTCTGGCTGGACCCTGTGCGCCCACAGGTCTCAGCATGTCCCATCCCTAACCAGGGTACTCACCAAACCGGCCCATCATGATCCTGGAAACAAGAACAAAGAGTCAGATGGTCACTTGGACCAAGTCTTAAGAAGGGGACAGGTAGAGCCAACCAGACCCCTGGGGAGGGACATGTACAGATGACTGACATCAGCACATGAATGACAGCAATTTGCCCTCTTTCCTGACACAGTGACCACCCTGGTATGCCATAATGGATCATGGGACATAGGAGTATATTGATCCTGGTCAAATTGTCTCACAGCTGTGCCCATCAGATAGAGCAGTGTTTCTCAGTCTGTGAGTTGTGTGCCCTTTGGGGGCTCCAATGACCCTTTCCCAGGTTCACCTATCAGACATTTTGCATATCAGATACTTACGATTCATAACAGCAGCAAAATTACAGTTGTGCAGTAGCAACGAAGTAATTTTATGGTTGGGGTCACCACAACATGGGGAACTGTATTAAAGGGTCGCGGCGTTAGGAAGGGTAAGAACCACCGGGCTAGAGGGTGAGTACAGAAGGAGTCTGGAACTTTGGGTTAGAAAAGCCATTTGCTTAAAGATGAATGAGCTGTTATGAGAACTTGAAAAATAATGCTGGGAAACCTTGCTGGTGACGTTTTGGAGGGAATTTTGAGAGTCCCTCAAAGACTCCATGGGGCTCTTCTATTTTTTCCTTTCTGCTGCTCTGCCTGTTTGTATGTCTGTGTGGGGGTGTTGGATCCATGACCTCCGCCTCAGTGTCCACCTCCAGGTTCCCTCCTTGAGTTCCTGCCCTGACTTCTCTCGGTGTGAGACTACAGTTGGAAACTGGAGTAAGCCATTTCCTCCCCCAGGCGCCTTTGGTCACGGTGTTTATCACAACCATGGAAAGTAAGCAAAGATAGTTTGGCTGCAGCTAACCCAGCCACCATGAGTCATGGTCCTGGAGCCAACTTCCAGCTGCCACCCACATGTCCCCTTCCTGAAGCTAAGAGATGCATTCAGCCCTAGGAAGCAACCTCTAGGGCAAGGGCTTGGGCTCCCGTCTCATTAAATGCTTACTGGAAAGACCCACTATGTGCAGGAAATAAAGACACAGAACCAAACACCCTGAACCTGGACCTGGCCAGAGTTTCTCCTCCACAGCTCAGAGCTGGTAACAAGGAAGATCGTGAAAGACTATGGGAATGTTTAGCTGGCAAGCTGGAAGGGCTTCCTGGAGGAAGAGCCCTCTGGGAAAGACAGATGGAAAACAGGAGCTAAGTGTTAACAATGTGCCTGGTGTAGTATGCATAACTTTGATCCCAGTACTCAGGAGGCAGAGGCAGGCAGATTTCTGTGAGTTCAAAGCCAGCCTGGTCCACATAGTTAAGACCCTTTCTAAAAAAAAAAAAAACAACCAGTAACCTCAGGCCTATGCATCCCCAAAGGTATGTGCAACAGAGAGGACACAGACAGAATATAGCCAGAGGTGCACAGCAGGGATGTTGATGGCCCATTGTAGTTTTGGCAGGCACCTGATGCTCTACAGGGATCCATCAGAGCCACTGTGACCACAAGAATGGGGGTAGGGTGGACAAGAGAGAGTAAACTCCAGGTTGGACAAGAGGATGACGGCAGACAAGGGACTAGAGACATCATCTCAGCTCCTCCCTTGGCTACGTAGAAGAGTAGCCATTCCAGCAGAAATGGCTCAATGGAAGTGTCCCTATCCCTGACTCCAGGATGCTCCTGCCCCTGGAAACACCACAATGGGCACAGAACTTCCCAAGCCCTCCCCCATGTCTGATCTTACATTCTATCTAACTGTCTCCTTATCAGCCTTAGAACGGATGAACCGTGTCCTCCACCTGCCCTGCTCTTCTATGACCAGCTTTGGCGGGCACACAGCAGGCCTCTGGAATGCTGAGCACAGATGGTGGGCAGTTAGGAGGGCATTGGCCAAACCTCTCTCTGCTTTCAGGTTTTGCCCCTGATGACTGTGGAGCCCCCAACACCTCTTGCTGCCTTCTCTGGT